>JAVJGJ010000037.1:114589893-114606840 GCA_035590215.1 Microhierax caerulescens | reverse complement strand
TCCTCTGGCACCTCAATGTCTTTCTTGTAGTGAGGGGCCCAAACCTCACACCTCCCCATCACTAATGGCAATACTATTAGGCCAATCTGATGCCAGAGCTAAGATATAAAGCCTATTTTATTAGGATCCCTAATATTTTCAGAGCTGCACCTCAACTCTGCTTCATTCAGAATTTGGAGCTTTTTAATTTGTTCCTTGAATAAGAATTTCCTCAAATAACTTGTTAAAAAATTATTGGTGATTTTTTAAAGTCTTCAAACGGCACCTTTCGATGCCAAAACAAATAATGAGCAAATAACGAGGGAGAACGTGAGGCTGTGTCTGCAGTGTTATGTTCATCCCTGTGCAAGGACCCTGGTGAGCTACAAGCAGGGCTGCTGGTGTGGGGAGTGGCTAAGTGACAGCTCCCAGATTTAGCTGAGAAGACAAAGAGTAATACTGTGCTATAGGGTTACAGCTGCCATCTGCTATGCTGATATCCTTGTGACAACTGGAACTGCAATGCTCACCTGTCATCATCGTGATATCTGCCTAGGAATAAGCACGATCTTTGTGGCAAAGCACTTCTAGTTTTTATTATCTAGAGCTATCAAAACTGTTATCTGGAAAAGTCAAGATAAATGAGGAGCAGTCTGTTAGCTACAGATAGCTTGCATGGGAAGACCTTTGAAACCATGTTGAAATCCTGCTGTTTACCTAAAAATGTCCTTAACACAGAATGAGAATGAGATAATTAAGTCCTACTGTAGCTGTTTGCTGTGAAACACTTTGAAACAAACAAGGCTATCAAATTGATTATGAAAAGCAATGAAGCAGAAGGCAGTAAGGTCAGCACATGTTGATGGAGGATGGACGAGTGCTTTCCTTGCACAGCTACAGTAAAGTTCAATAGTGTCAACATCTCTTTCCAAGCTTTTCCAAAGAGAAATAGTTTTAGAAGGGATGATCTTCCTGTTTAGTTTCAGAGGTGACTCAGGAGACAAGAATCGATCTCCTCCTGCTTAGTACATCAAGACCTAAAAGGTAAATATTAACTTAACTGTGATCAGAGCAGGAAGTTGAGAATATCACTGTCAATCACCCCCTTAAAGCATGGCTTACAGTCTCTCTGACTGCTTTCCCTGTTTGTTACAGTTGCTGCTGTTTGGGATAGAACAGATGAGGATAGGATGGGGCAGTAGCTGGGTTGTAAGCCTTTAAGATCATTCCTGCCATATGCAGCCTTTGAGTGTAGTCAGAGGCAATGTAGCTTTTCAGGTATTTAAAGTGCCTGAAGAAGATACTGACATCCCAACTGTGGGACACTTCGCATCTTTAGGCACCTATATACATTCTAAAAATCTGGTCCTAGGCTTTCTGTGCCTCACTTCCCATCTGTCCTTCTGGGGCACCAAGATGATACATTTTATTAAGAGCTGGACATGATCAGACTCTGAGCCAGGGGGTCGGCAGGAGATTTGAAAAGATTTTTAAATAGGAAATGCATTTTTTAGCAGCATCTTCAAATGCTTTCCTAAGGCCCTCTTCTCTTACACTCTTCTGCCCATACTGATCCTGTGCTGAGGGTTATGTTTCACAACATGAGCCAAAATGTTGACATTGTGGCATTTGATTATTCCCTGAGTAGCATCACTGGGAATGTTGTTGACAGGAGATATGCAGCCCACAGGCAAGTCTGAATAAGGTAATTGTATCACTGGCTTGAAATGCAGCCTCTCTGAGCGGGAGTTAGTGGGGCAGAATGCTACCCCTGGGGTCTCACATGCTTTGGAAACAACACAGCTGGGCTGCTGCACCTCCTATAACTGCAGTGTTTCTGTGTATATTGTTTTTGATGGTATAGTTTGGACACAGAGTACATGAAACAGCTCAAACAACATTCCACAAAACCCTTGATACTGAATGGTATGAAGCAGAGCTAGCACAATGGCAATGTCCTTCCAGGTTGCTGCCCAGACCATGCGCATACTCATACCTGTCATACCCTGTGCCATAACACCTCTTCACCACATCTGGCATTTTGACCTTTTGGCCCCATATGACATGGCCGTAGTGCTTTGTTTGTTATTGATGCTGGAGTTAGGAGCTGAACCTTTGCGTGTAAAATTTCCTAGATTATTCCTTTAATTCTGGGTTGAATCATCAAACCCCTTTACTTCATAAGGGTGTGGTTTATTTGCAAATTTTTTGCAAAATCACACCAAAGCAAGCGGAATTTAGCCTTTAGTTTCAGCTGGATTGAGAAAACACCTAAATATGTTCATGGTGAGAACAGCTGAGTTTTACTTCTGGTCAGCCTTTCTCTGGCAGTGCTCTTCAAGTGCTTCCCCACACCATTCAAAGTCTTGCTTATTCCTATAAATGGTTTCAGTTCTCCTCTAAAACTGATGTCATCAGACACTCACACTTTTTACCACACCAGTGGAAATCAACAGGCTGAACTATGCTTTCTTCTTAATGAAAAATAACTGCCTCCTCTGTCCCCCGAATAAATACCGTTTAGCTTGCTTTTGGTAAAGGTGCATTGCTAAAGGAATCTGGCTCTCAGTTTACACTGATTTTGGTTCACTCCAGCCCTGGAGGTGGGTGTGCTGGTAACTGGAGCAGAGGAGGGCAGTGCACTCTTAGACTCCTCTCTATCATGCAAATGGTGCATGTTCCTCTTCTAGAATGTCGGTGAAGGGTGTGAGGAAGTAGCTCAAGACCTCACTCATCTCCTTTGTAGATTACTGAGTGCATGAACTGAGTGAAATTAGTGTAAATTGAGATTGAGGGTTGAACTGAGATTACTGTAAATCCTCACATTCTTGCCTATGTGGAATGTGATCCCAGGTGCTTCATCCCTGTGGACTTAAAGAGATGAAGACAATGTGTGACTATATGAGAGAAAGAAATGAGGAGCAGCTGAGAAATATGTCAGAACTGGGCCAAGACTGCATTCATCTGCTGCAGAGATGCAAAAGGTTTTATCTTTCTATAAGCACTAGAGAGCAAAGCAGGATAGAGGACATGTAGTTTTACAGAACTGTTGCATCAGGAGCTATTACCACAGTTTCAATGACTCTTTTAAAGGCAAAGTCCACTTCATGGAAGTAGCCTATTGTTTTGCACAAGTCATGTATCCAAGGGTAGAACACCAATATATATTTAGTTCTTTTACACTACCATGATACATTTAATTCTTTTAGGCTGGCATACCTCTGCACCTGAATTTCCTCAAAGGGTGGATATATCTTAGACCTGGATCTTTGGTGTTGGTAAAAGCAAATACAGTTTTGGTTGTGAATTTTAGTAAATTTTCAGTAAACTGAATCTGGAATTTGAACTTAAATCTTAACTCAGTTTTTAAAGTAGTCCAATTCATAATAAATCTGAAGAATATGCAAGAAATAAAGGCCTATTATTTAAGTGATAGGATACAGTATTACAGCGTACTAAGAAGTAATTGTATCAGTGAAGATACCTATCTCCACGACAGAACAACAGTGGAAATAGTCTGACAACTCTGTGCCGTGTTAATGCATCCAAGATTAACTATGTTTGTTTGTGGGGTAGGCTACTATTTAATGCAAGCAAACATAATCTGGATTTTAATATCATTGAGTCATCCTAATAAAACTCTGTGTTTTCATCCTGATCCCACAGTACTTTTAAGTCCAAATCTTTGAACAGCATAGCAAGAGGAGTGCCATTGGCCTGGTCTGAGATGATGTCTTGGGACACAATATTATTCAGTTCTGTGCAACTTAGCTCCTTTGTTGCTGTTTCTTGAGTCTCTGGGAACTGCAATTTATTTGCAGAATGTGAAAATGAATCTGGCAAGATCCACGGCTTTGTGTTCTTCTCTCCAGGGAAGTTGTTACCAGTACTGACTGAGAAAAGGAGGGCTGGTGATAGAGATGACAGCGATTCATCCTCTGGAACATAGTCTGTGTCAACTTTCACTGAAGACAGTAAGAGTGGCAGTTCTGTTGTCTGTTTTCTATAGCATCCTTCTTGTTCCAGCAAAGACAGTGACAGCTGGGATGCATGCACTTTATTTTCCATCCCCTCAGTCTGCAACTGCAGTTGCTGTGTTTGCCCAAGGCTCCCCTGTAAGAGAACTGACTCTCTTGTGTCACTGCTGTTCCGCAATGCCAAGACTGGCCTCTGTTCTTTGTAATTCCAATGGCTGCAGCTCTTGCCCAGCTCGTGGGTTATGAGCTTCCCACTGACAAAACTATCTGGAGAAACTTCCTTTAGCATTTGGTTTGGCTGCAGATTCTTCTTGTCAACATGGTCTGTGCCTTTGACACACACCCCATAGGTTAGGGGCAGAACGTTGCTGGATGCAGCAGTAGGAAAACTTTGCTCAGCTGTGGGAAGGACATAACTATTAGGAGTTGTGCTTGCCAAGCAGGGTGCCTGAGCGGGTGGCTGGAATGTCCCTACAACCCTCTGTTGCTGATAGGCAGTTTCTGGTGGACAGAAAGACCATGGTGGCTCCGGTGCTCTGTCCACATGTTGGCTGAGCTGTGGTAACTGCACTTCAGGGATGAGAAGAGAAGGTTTGGATAAATTGATGGGCTTTATAATATGCTCCACTGTCAGTGTAAGAGGCTGGAATGATGAAATCCCTCTGAAGTCCTGTTGAAGTAGATAGACAAACATAAGTCATTAACAAGAAGCTGTGACTTTGGACGTTTGCTTTAAATTCTTTAAAATTTTCTTTGGGGAAATATCAGTAAAAGCCAGCAATAAGCACTGGGGACCAGCTCTTTTGACAAAAGAACTCTGTTTTTTTCCCTGAGGAATGCCCTTCAGAAGAATACAGACATCTCTCATTATGCATCAGGACAACTGTGCAATCCTAAAATACGAGAAAGAAAAAAATCCTGCTTTAAGTTTTGCAAAATTTGGCCTAAACCCTGGAGCATGGAAATAGATTGCCCTTAAGCTCATTTAGCATGCAGAACCAAGGCTTGGAGGTGGATAGTTAAGGCCCAGAGTTTCAAGAGAAACTAGTGATTTAGGATGCCTCATGTTTTAGCTACCTAACCTGACACCTCCTTTAAAGGGGCCCAGTCTGAGCAAAGTTCTGAGCACCCCTCTTTAAACTACCAGTAGTCTGCAGTGATTGCCTAGACAACGCTCATCTGCTCATTCATCCTGCTCAATTAGCAATGCTTTTTAAGTGCAGACACATAGTCCCAAACATTGTAAAGATTTGCTGCAATGGCTTAAGAACACTTACCAAAGACATAGGTTGTGCACTGTGTTGCTTGACGTATTTGTAGATCACATAGCTAATTACAGCAAACACCAATCCAGCACAGAATGTGAGTGCCACGAAACAGTAGAGAAGCCACGTGTTGTCTGGTTAGTGGGAAAGAGAACAAGTGAAAAATGCAGCTTCAGAAAGCTGGATTAGAAAAACTGCCTGAGATTAGCTAAATGATGTAATAGATCTAGTCTCATAGGATTAGATTTTTATATTAGGAAAGTCAGCGTTGCTTCAATACCTTTAGCAAGGCCATGTTATTTTATACTAGCTGAAAACTTGCCTCTTCTGTGTATCCCATATCCTAGCTGGACTTTCAAATTAGCAGCATTAACAGCCTCACCTGCTAGTGTTTTAACCCAAAATACTTGAGATTTGCTGCTTCTCTGGAACAGAGAAATATATACTGTTCCGTTATATTCAGTGTCTGGGTCCAAGTTGGAAACTTCAAATTCTTTGTTGTGTTCATGCTTTGTCCACTGTATAAAATAAAGGCAAATTCTGTATTTTAGAAAGATTAAATGCATACATTTCCTTCAAATCAGATTGAAAAATTCAGCATAAAATTTTATTTACTAATAAGGTGTTGTATGACTGTAATAATTCTGTATATATGGAGTTCTAAATACATAATTTGCTTTCTACTACTACTGTATTTAATTTTTGCATTTTGGTTCCTTAAGACTTGAACCAATTAAGTTGATCTCATTTTTTAGTCTCCAGCAGTCTTACTTTTTGCTTCTTTCTATCCTTGGAAACTCCAGTTTCTTTTCCGGAATTTTAGAGGAATGCTTGAGATTCCTCTTGTCTACTGAGAGTCAAAGACTCTTGAGACTTGCCCTTGTGCACCAGCAGTCTCATCCATCACGTATAAGCTTGGAGGTCCTTCTCCATTTTATGCAAAATGTGATTTGCAAAATTGGTGGGCTAGTGGCCTGAGGTTGTGCTTTACCTTTTGATGTGTCCTTTGGTTGAATATTGTTAAGTGATAATCAACAGCACCAAATTTACTATAAATGTCTTCTACAGTTAGCTGGTGGTCATCTTCACCTCTTAGTGGAGTATAGGGAGGCCGTATAAGAAACTTTATGGACCGTACATAAGGAATATGCTCCACCTCTGGTGCTCCAATAATAGCTAGAAAAGATAGAAGAGGCAGTGTCAGCTGTTAAGATTAAAGCTGATACATTATCAGATCATCTTGTACACACACCTCAGACTCACTTTTGTTTATATACAAAAAGCTGTATTTCACTAAGCATAGGAGAAATCAGGCAACTGGAGATACTGTCTTCCCTTGGGGTCCTGCCACATTTAGCTAGTGTTTATCCCTAGAAATTCTCACCCCAAGATTTTCCTTAGGACCATATTCTCACTGCTTCCATGTTGCTTCCCGGTCCCGCACAGGGACATCCTGCTTCATGCCTTTGTTATGAGTGTGAAATCCCACCACAGGGCACTCAGTTAATTGCCACCTAAATTCCTATTCCCATCCTACATCAGATTTTGCCTTTAGAGTAGTTCAGCTCTTTTGTACCTACACTTATCTTCAGTGAAAGGCATATGCTACACCAACATTTAAACAGAAGTTTAACCCAATCTGTAACAGCATATTTAAAAGCAGTGGTCAGTATTCCTCCAAGGCCAGGTAGGTTGAAAACATCAAACTGAAAAGAACAGCTCTGGGACATAGGATCACCTCACTGTGGGTGCTAATGCCTATGCTGCAATGAAAATTGAATGTTTAAAGATCAAAGCAACCTATGGCTCTTTCATAGCTTATTTTGTGCAAAGATCTGAAGGCTCTTCATCATCATTGACTGCTAACGACACCTCAAATTACTCTTGACAAAATATGCAGTGGGAAAATTTTAGTCACAGAGCCAAAAAGGCTCCCAAAGGCTATGTTGTATGTCTGTGGTAGAGCTCACTTAGGGGTTGGGAACATTAGGTATCCATTGGTCTGGCTGCTTATCCTGATTTTCAGGAGTTCACATTTCATAGCTTCTGGGACTGTATTACTAGCTGTCCTCAGGCTGCCCATCATGTCTCCTACTAGTTTCCTTCTGCCCCTCATCAGCCTTAATAGCAGCTCTTCCTTCAAAGACTTCTGGCTTTCTCTTTTCCCCTCTAATCCCACTTTAGTGCTGGACCTGAAGGAAGGCCCAGCCCATTTGCTCATTTGCCTCCTTGCCCAATAACAAGCCTTCTTCAGGCCTTCACTCCCTTCCTATCTAGCACAGAATCTTGCAATACTGAAATTAGAGGAAATACTCTTGTTAACATCAGCGAGACTTGGAATGAAAACCTAGCAACCAGCATTTAATAGCTTTCAGCAGCAGTACGTACTCTCTTTTCTGGGTTCAAATCTTTCTGAGCGCACCCAGTTGGAGGAGCAGTAGTTCTGGCCAGTGGCCCTCACCCTCGCGTAGTAATGCTCCATGAAGTTTTCTGTTTCACGAGTGAGATTGCAGAAAGGCTGCGTGATACTCTGGCATTCACGCTTGTTAAGCCAGGATTTTTCTCCATACCTTAGGACAAAAAAAGCTTTTAGTCTGTTTGGTAGTACAGATGCAATATGACCCCTCCTCAGAATGATCCAGCAGTTTGTAAATTCATTATTGCAATTACCAAGTGGTGAGGAATGGAATGGCAGAGAAACTTGCCCTGAACTAGAGCCCTTAATCCATACCTGTGGATGGCTATGGTGAGGATATCACCTTGAGGCAGTGCATCTCATTTCAGGGTGCACATGTGTCATGCGACTTGGTAGCTCCAGGGTTCTTTGCCCAGCTCTGACACTGAATGATTGCATGCAGGTTTGCTGCAGTGTTCGCAGGCTCACCCAGCAGCAGCAAAGCTATTGTGCAGCACTGGTCTGATTTCTACTAGCTCTAGTGACTAAGCCAGAGGAAGGCATTTGCTGCCATCTGTTTTTACAGGTGAGGAAACTACAGAATAGAGAGGAGGAAGTTGCTGAAGGCGAAGAGTAGCTCAATATAATAGAGTAAAGCTGGCAACCCAAGATGTGAAAGTATTTGCTTAACTGAGCATTATCTACCAGTTTAAATAATCCAGTCCTTTACTGAGTTCTTGTCTAAGCAAACCCATTTCCCTAACAGTAAAACAAGCAGCAGAAACAGCAAAATCTACTTTTCTTTCTTGGCCCTTCTCTCTCTGAGAACAGTGGCCCTAAGAACAACAGAACTCCAAAAAGAAGCAAACTTCACATACTGTTTATATTGGACATCAAATACAGTGCCGGGGGGAATATCTGCTTCAGTTTCCCATGTCAGGATGTTCTCAAAGTTTGTAGAAGAAAATGCTGCACGTTTCAGACATGATGACCTCTCAGTAGTCACAATGCCTAGGGGAGCAAAGAAACTGGTATTAAAAGGCCTGTTCTGGCATCTCAGCCTTCACATGGATATGGGTCCAATGCTGATCAGCTTTTAAGTGAACAGAAATATCAGGCATGCCACTTCCAATTTGCTAGAGATGGGCTGCAAAGCATTGCTGTTTACATCTTGCAGATTGTTGACTCATCCCAGAGAAATGTAAATCAGGAATTTTTACAGAAAGGCCTCAAAAACTCAAGAGTCAGAAAGAGAATCCTTGAGTTCTTTGTCTGGTTTCTTTTAAAGCAGTTAAATGGCTGAAAAATGAAGAACAATGACCTGTTTTCAAGGCTGGATTCATGTCCATGAATGTCTCTGCTTTCTGCCCCTACTTCAGTGATGTGCTGAGATCACTTGCACATCACTGAAGATGTGACTGCCACCAACCTCTCATGCTCTGTGTTTTATTGGATGGAGACTGCCTGTACAGAGTGACATGCAAAGTCCTGATGACTGGACTCTGATCTGGGTGTGCCAGGGTGAAGGCAAACAACTCAGCTCCCTCTGCCTTTTCCCATGGAGGACAGGTTCTGGCTTTGGTAAACAGAAATGTCACTTCCCCCTGAAAAACCCCTGGTCTGAGCTGCCTCTGTAGAGCAGGACACCACCACAATCCACATGCAGCAAACCGGCTCTGAGCAGGCACTGCAGAGTAGTGTCCTAGAGACTTTGCCTCTCTTCTGTCATGAGAATACACAGTGCAAATTTTTCTTAAGAGTCATTCACAAGACCTTCTAACTTGCTGAGTAACCTTCAGAATTTATAAGCTTCATAAATTTGAATTATAGACACATCCTCAAAGAAAGATAATCTATACATTACTCAAGTCTTGGTTTGTGTTATTGGTAAACACCTTGAAGATACGTGGGCTTCAGCCTGCACTTGCTGAAAATGAACAGTCCCATTATGGTGCTGTTAAACGGGCACTCAAAATCAATGAGTCTCCCCCATGAAAAAATGGTGTGATAAGCAAGTAAAAGTAGCACCATTTTACAGATGGGAAAACTGAGGACCAGAATGGAGGCGCTCAAATCACATTGAGCATCTGTGGTAGAGCAGGGACTAAACAGCAATAGTTCCTGGATCCTCGCTTTAAGCTTTCCCTCCAGCTGCCTCCACGGAGAACTGAGTATCTGCAGTTTAAAGTAGCTTGCTATATGGGAGGAGAATTAGGCAGAAAGGCATGGATCCAACTCTCAGACTTGTTGTATATGGCATTTTGGCAGGGAAGCAACAAAAAAATAGACTGTAGCCTAGTCCAGATTTTGTCCTGACCTCATCTGCAGTTCTACACTTGCCTCTGCTCACGCAAGGCTCAGCACAGTCTTCCAGGTGAGGCAGAAATGCAGCAGTTGGTATAAAGTAGGTGAGTTTCCCTGTCTGAGCGCCATGAAAATTGAATCACCAATACCTGATTGTACCAGAAGTAGGGAATCTCCATCTTCCCACATTTATTGATACTAACACAGTTATGCAAAACAGCGTAACACAAGCACAGTCAAGTGTGGGCACGGAAAAACCAGGATATTTCACAGTGTGAAAGTCCCTCCGTTTTAGAAGTTTCTGAAGGCACCTTCCCTACTGTATAAGAGCACAGACCTGAGCAGATGAATGACAAGATTGCTTGCTGAAAAGCTGGCATTTGAAAACATCACAAGTTTATCTTTGATTCTTCCAGAAGTGAGCTTATCACTTCTGGAGTAGGATTAAATGGGTTTTAGGGATACATTATTTGTTTGTACCTCTTCTAAAGTCAGGGTTCTTGTACTCATTTGTGTCTCCACTCAAGACACAAGGGGACTGATCAAAGGTCCCCTGAAGACAATGAATATCCAGTAGGATTTGGGTTGTAGCACATCAGCGGCCAACACTTTGTAGCCAAGGAATCTGTTTTTCTCCCTATTAATCCTTAAAGCACTGAGCACACCAACTGCACTTTGAAAATATTAAAAGGAGAGAGCAACACAGAAGAGAGCTTTTGAACAACCTAATACAACAGCTCATTCTCTAGGTTTTATTTCAGTAAGCATGATTGAACTACCTCTCATACTACAGGATCAAAGAGAAACAACCACAATCAGTGACAGGAAAAGAGAAGTCAGGACTTACCAACCACCGAAAATATAGCCAAGATGATCAGAAATTGCTTCATGAATATATATGCAAGCTGGGCTGGGAGAGCAGGCAGTTGATGCTGTGTGCAGGTGAATCACCTTTTACAGGAACTGAATTCTTGTTTGTGAGGCCAGGCTGGATTTGTTGCTCAGTAACAGGCTGCAGAGCTACTGTCCTGTCTGCTTTTGGATCCGAGATCACCAGCTAAAGATCTGTGCGCATGTGTAAGAGAGAATGTAAGAATGACAACAGGAACACCTCTCCCTTTCTGAGTATGCACACCTACATGTACAAAGGTGCACAAGCCAGAAGCTTAGAAAATCCCCAGCTTTTGAAAGGCAGCCAAATGCCATGTTGCTGATAAAAAGCTTCCTGCCTGAAAGCCCTCACTGAGGTTCCTCAGTTTTGGGGCTTGCTTTTCTGGTCAGGTAACTTTGTCTTCTTAAAACTCTAGAAATTAAAACTTAGTGCTGGGCACATAGTTGGTTTTATAACTGCTGCAAGCAAGACACCTATTTCTTTAAGAAATACCTTTGAATATTGTCTTGTCATGGAAGTCAGCCAGATCACTAGTTTTTAAGCTCTTCTGTTGTTCATACTGGTCTTGGACGGGAGCCAAAGGGCTACCCTGTAGTTCTGCTGCATAGTGAGCAAAGCACAAGCTCCTCAAGTCTGCCATGATGCTGCGCTACCAGGTGAACTGCAGAGGTTCTGTCATTTGACATAGAAAGGAGGTAGCCTTTCCATAGGAGGAGAACATGCTGTCCTGTGGCTTTTCTCAGAGGCCACTGTTAGACCTACAGGGTTTTTTTGTGTTTGCTTACAATATATTGCTCAGTTCTCAACCGGGAGTTTGTATGAAATCTAAACAAGAAAGAGGTATAGTTCCTTTTCCATAGCATTCTTAGCTTTTTAGGGTAAGTTACATTTTCAGGCTTTTCTCAGAAAAGGGAGAGACATTTCCTTCTTTGGTCAAAAGTGAAAACTAATTGCCTGTCTCCAGGAGATGCAGATTTAGAACCACCAGATGTATATAACATCTGAAAAACTGATGTAGATGCATACTGCTTATTTTACCCGAGATGTCCTAAGCAGAGAAAGCTTCACACATACAGCCTGGATTTGAGGCTTAGGAACTCCCTTAGCCACTGCTTTTGAATTTTTATAGTGTAGGTATTCCCTTGACACAAACTGGATAACGTGGCTTACTTTATCCCATGGTCGTAACTGCTCACAAAATGAGGTCCTCTCCTCCGTTTTGGCTAGGACTAACTGGACCATTGCCTAAAGCTGAGGTTCTACCAAAGCGAAAACAACTGGACTATCTTTCTGAGCACTAAGAACTATCCAAATTTTGATTACTTCAGTCCTAGAAAAGCTTTTACAGAAATACCTGCCCTAAATCACATAGGACAACTGTACATTAGACAAGTTCCTTATGAGCAGTGCTCTTATATTGTCTAAAGCCTATTTAAAGCTCCTAAATGCTAAATTTTTTTTATTATTACAAGTGAGTCCCATAAGCAACATCACACCTGCAGCCAATTTAATCAAAATACAAACTACCTGTTCTCTTCCTGAAGTTGCTTCTATTCCCTGCCCTGCTTCAATATTAAAAAAGCTGTATGTTTTAAACCACACCACTGATGCATAGCTGTTATTTTGTCTTTCTCATCTTACTTGGAAAAATGCGGAAGCCTCATAGTTTTATTAAACAAGACATACCTATCCACCAGTGTGACCTACATCTATTTAAGTACAAATTCTTTGTTTGGGTGTTTCTGAATAGCTTGTTAAAGTATTTCCATTTTTTTCCTTCCTTCACGTCACTGCCTCATGCTTGTGCAGTGTGATGACCCATGATAGGGCAGAGGTAAGGGAAATGGTAGTGCACCTGACACTTTAGTTTTGAGAATATAACTTAAAACTTTGTTTCTGCCTTTATTTCTAGAAAGATATTAACTTTTTAATAGCCCAGGAAACAGAGTTGAAGGGCAGCTCTGAAAATATTAGGGATCCTAATAAAATAGGCTTTATATCTTAGCTCTGGCATCAGATTGGCCTATAGTATTGCCATTAGTGATGGGGAGGTGTGAGGTTTGGGCCCCTCACTACAAGAAAGACATTGAGGTGCCAGAGGACATCCAAAGGGCAATAAAGCTGGTGAAGGATCTAGGTTTCCTCTAGTCTCAAGTTGCACTGAGAGAGGTTTGGATTGGATATCAGGAAAAATTTCTTCCCAAAAGGGTTGTCAGTCATTGGAACAGGCTGCCCAGGGAAGTGGTGGAGTCACCATCCCTGGAGGTATTTGAAAGACGTGCAGATGTGGCACTTAGGGACATGGTTTAGTGGTGGACTTGGCAGTGCTTGGCTTATGGTTGGACTCCATGGTCTTAAGGGTCTTTTCCAACCTAAGTGATTCTGTGATTCTATGATAAGATAAGGACCCATTGCTCTGGAAGAAGGAGCACTGTGTTTTGGCCATCCCTGACCCTTTTTCAATGGAAGGCAGGTCTCAAGCCCTGCTGAAAGAAAACATGGAGGAGTGGGATGCTGCCTCCACCAGTACAGCTCAACTAGCCTGTAGCCTCTCCCCCAGTTCCATCCTGAGAAAACCTGGACAAGACAAAGAACTGATCCCAGGCTCTGTTTGCAGAGCTGTGACATGCCAAAATAATTTTGTAGGGGTTACACAACTTCAGAGCTTCCTGTAACTCAAAGCTTGGGGTTTTTCCCTTGATTGAGCAAGAAAATGGGTGGTGAATGTAGTTGGATGATCTGTATCTCTAAATGAACTGGAGGGATTACAGTGCAGGATGTACCTAAGGACACTTTGCAGAGCACAGGTAAGAAAAAAAAGGAAAATTCTAGCTGATGAATCTTTTCTCCTTCTCCCCTTTTTACTTTAATTCAGTACGTTAATTAGTACATCTTGCTCTTCTCTTTCAAAGCAGTTCCCAACGCCTTCTGTAACCTCCTACCTCTTTCTAATCATAGAACCACAGAATGGTTTGGGTTGGAAGGGACCTTAAAGGTGGTCTAGTTCCAGCCCCCTGCCGTGGGCAGGAACACCTCCCACTAGAGCAGGTCGCTCAAAGCCCTGTCCAACCTGGCCTTGAACACTTCCAGGAATGGGGCATCTCTGGAATATTGTTCTCTTGGTTCTCTGAAAATACCAGCTTTAATACCCTCCATCAACACCCTTTCCTCATCTGAGACAACTCTCTGAATGCAGAGAATGACTGCTGCGTGTCTCCCTCTTTGTTTTAATGCTTTGCATTTCTGCATGTCCTTTTACTGGAATAAAATGGGAGAGTATGTTTCTGTGAGATGTGAAGAGCACAAATTAAAAACACTCTGAAAAGACCAGTATTGCCCAGCCAAGGGAGAACCTGTCTCTCCTGTGCCTTTTTCTGGTTGACTTCTGCTTTGATTCTTTGCTCAGACAGATGGTCACAGTCCAGTGTCTCAAGAGTGACCTGGCTGGGAAGTCTCATAGGTTTCCACTCAAACCAAAGCAGTAAGAAGCACATGAAGGGGTCCTGTTTTAAAATGTAATGTTTTTCAGGATTAGCGGCAGTCACCCTTTAGTTCTGGGAAACATAAGAACACACACACATGGAGTTATATATCAAAATATTATTGCCTGTGCATAAGCAGCTCTCAGACATTCTGCACAGCAGGGGGAATTTCAGCTTCAATAAGTATATTTGTATAAAACCAAAAATAAATAAATAAACAAATGTGTGCATTTATCACTGACTTCAGTTCACTCTGTTGAAACACAGAAGGTGATACCTGTATGTTGAGGCAGAGATCTTTTCATCTCACAAGAAGCGAAGTTTGCTAAATGTCTTTGTAAAGGTACTTCCAGTCAAGCAGGGGTACAGTTTTGCAGTTACATGGAAGCAGATGTAGCATTCACAGTTCATCTGGCTCAGAATCAACGTGCAGGCACAACACACTGTTCCCAGAACCCAGCTGATGATTTCCCACAGGTCCAGGCTGTAGCTTTGCTGTCTCAGAGGTGGTTTTGCCTTTCATAACTCACAAGTAAAAGTTACCTTGCTCTGAAGCCTCAAGTCAACACAAGGCAGTGTTTGCTGTGTGATACCTACCTACATGAGGTATCACTGCATGCATCACCCCTGTCTGCGTTCAAATCGTGTGCCTTGCACCAGCGCCTTAGCACCACATTATAGCTGTACTTGTACAGAGGGACAGTGAATGCACCTTAGTTACTTAGCTGTAAAATATACCTTTTGTGTCCCTAAAGCTGTATGCCTCAACAGGCCAGACATCAGCAGAAAAAGCTCTGTCTAGGTGAAGAAATACAAAAAGCACTGTTATCAGTTATTTGTCCTTGTTCTTGTTTATATATCCTTGCCTGGATACCTGGAGCTCTCTAACATTTTCCAGGCATGCCACAGAACTGCTAGGATACTCTAGCTCCTTCCCATGTAATGTGTGTGCTCATAGCCTTTGATTTTAAACTCCTGATCATATTTTTCCTCCATATTTGAAGTTTCAAATGTGTCGCTTAGCACCGTGGATGTGGGAGGTGTCCCTTCTGTAAAATTATCACTGTCACAGTCACTTGCAATACCTTCGTCTTCTGCCACCTGCAATGTCTGAAAGGAAATGAGCAGCTCAGGATCCTCATTGAGCTGTGATATCTCACCGATCTGGACATGCACAGCAGCTGTTGTTTTCTGGTAATACTTGGTGAAATGATGAGCCTTCCTATGCAGGCAATGCTCTTCAGCTGGAAGTTTGGCACAAATCCCCTCTGTCAGTGTTTTAAGAGGGGTCATTTCCAGGCATTCATCCCTGTCTGTATCATGCTGTCCATGTTCCCTGGGGCCTGGGAAACTCACATCAGTGAGGGAGGATATTCTTTCCAAAGAGAAACTGTAAGAAAGGGACACCTTCTCATTTCCTTGGGATCCTGAGGTGTCCACCTCCTTCTTTCTCATTGGAAAGAAAGAAAAACCCAGTGTACTTAGGTCAAGCACAGATTCACTATCCACAGAGAGACCTCCAGATCCAGAGTCCAAGCTAGTTTCCCCCTGAGCTGTTCTGGATGGTTGACAGTTGAGATGTCTCTTTGGAAACTGAGGCATTTCAGTGTATGGGATGACAGAACTGCTGTCTTCCTCCTCCTCCTCCTCCTTCTCTTCCTCCTCCTCTTCCTCCTCCAGTGATGATGATGATGATGATAGGAGAGAAGCCATCCACGGTAGGTTGTTTCTTGCTAAAGCTTTGTTTGTTTTCCTTTGTGACACTGGCTTTTCTGTGCAGACAAGATAGTCACTGAAGATTTCCTTTTCACTGAGCTCACAGTGAAAGGTTGGTCCAGCAGCTTTTAGATGAGAGAAATCCTACCAGGGTAAAGAAACAAGACACACAGATCAGTGGGTTAATGTTGCTTTTTAAACAGTTTGGGTATAAGAAAGCTTACTTATACTGGGACTTATGAATACAAAACTGAGAAGTGCAGAACTCTTCACTCCCCTCCCCAGTTACCCTCTGAAAATCAGCAAGACTGAGTCAGGAGTGGACCCAAGCGTTTGGGCCATACCAAAGCATGAGGTATTTTCTTTTGCTTAGCATCTTGTTTCAGCAAGCAGATGATGAAGGCACTTGTCAGAAAGATGGGAAGGAAAAACACGGGGGTTGTGGCAGAAAATGGAAACTTCCATTCCACTGCTGAAAAAGAAAAAGACAGAAATAATCTCCTGCTGGTGTATTTTAAAGTAGTATGGGCTCATATACTCAGCTTCTCTTTCAGAATCTCAGAAAATGCTAGGCTTAAGATCCTTATTTTACAAATGCACAGAAAGGATAACAGACTTGCCAAAGATCAGACTCTTAAGTCAGAGTCACAGCCACAAATGAATGTTGATACCAGCCAGTACCTAACTTGGAGCAGTTAAAAATGTGGCTTCATTCACATATTTTTCAGGATAAGTTTGAATATTCAAAAAATTTCAGGATTTTCAGAAAATATTTCAGGGTTGGATTTTTTAAATGAAAATATTTCTACAGAAGGCAGGAACTTTTCACTAGAAAATCCAAAGAGGACATTTAACAGGACGGGGGGGGGGGGGGGGGGGGGGGGCGGGGGGGGGGGGGGGGGGGGGGGGGGGGGGGGGGGGGGGGGGGGGGGGGGGG
>JAVJGJ010000037.1:114484576-114589793 GCA_035590215.1 Microhierax caerulescens | reverse complement strand
ATGTGAGACAAGAACCTGCTAGCCTAGAGGTTATGGGAGTGCAGTTCACTCGTTCTGCCAGTGTCTCACCACATCCTTTCCTCAGCAGGGCCATACCTTTGTGGTTTAATAGCACACACACTGGTTCAGAGAATTTGCTGTGCTTGAAGTCAATGCTCTGGATGGAAGATCTGGCACTTAAACAGTAGTTGCCTCTAAGTGCAGTGGTATCGATAGTCACTGTACTCTTCCTAAAGTTACGTTCGTATAGCTTCTGTTTAGAAACAGAAAGAACAGAGGGTTGGAAAGATGATTCTTTCATTATCTGGGTGGTGTTTCTCTACCTTTTTAGCCCGTGATTCTCTTCATTATGTTGTGTGGCTCCAGCGGTTGGAAGGTGCACTTTATCTCTCACTTGCTGTTTGTAGCAAGCATCTCTCCTACAACTTATGGATTCTAGGGTGGGATTTCCACCTGGTGCTGTGCTCTGTTCTGTCACAGCACGCTATTAGCAGTACCTGAAATGGTTGTTTTAAACCTCAGATATTGCACTATTATACTATATATATATATGTAGCGTAGCCTTCCCATCACATCTTCCTGATAAAAATAGGGAGCTAACCAATAAAATAAGGATGCACGCACATACATCTACTTTTTTTCTCTGGCTTTGCTTTAACTCTGGTTTGGCCATTTCATTTTTTCCGGGCTCTGGATCCTGTCCCTCCCTGCCAAGAAATGTGAAGCTATTTTCATTCAAGCTGGGTATCATTCCTCCATTTTGTCTAAGAAGTGCCACTTTTACCAACCTTGTCTTCACATCCAGCTTCCCAAAGGTTCAAGTCATACATCCAAGAGAAACTCTCCACACAGGTGGCCAAAGGGAAGGAGGCATTCACATGCAATAAGTTCTCCTTGACATTCACATTCAGCACTGGGGGAGCCAGTTCCACTGTAATTGAGTGACCAGACATAAGAATAGTGCTTGCTTGAGTCTTAGCTTTGCAAAAATAATGCTTCTCTGTGACTATCTACACTTCTAACTGTTATCTTGCGATAGACATGAAGGAAGGAGGAAGGCAAGGGCATACTTTTTTTCCATCTAACGTACCCCCACTGGTATGGGGAAAGCTTGAAGCCAGTCTGTTCACCTAGAGCACTGAACAAATTCTGACACCTGCTACAAAATTTATTTTCAAATTATCATGGCTCATTGTTGTTTGTGCTCACTCAAATCTCTGTCATTCATAAAGCTGCTTCTTACTGTTTCTCTTTCTGTGGAGTGTGGTCTACTCATTTGCTCATGCCAACACTGTTGTTGGGATGTCCTTTCATCCAGGCTGTAACCTAACAAATACTCACCATCCAAATGGTATTCCTTGAATTGTGATTCTACCCATGGTGACCGGAATCGTCCAGAAACAGCTTTTACTCGAGCCCGGACTTTAACAAAGAGGTTTGGAAGCACACAAGTTAGATTGCAAGAGGTTCTGTGAATATTTTTGCAATGAGGAACCTTTATCCATTCGTCCATGCGTTCCTGGCTAAAAGAAGAAACGGGAATACATTAATATTAAACGTGCTGTTTTGTTATAATTCATAGAGCAAGAAAATGAAGTGTTTTGAAGGCTGGGTACCAAATTTTGCTCAGAGTTTGGAGCACTTTCCAGACAGATAAGGATTGGTTTTGATGAAAGGATGCAGCCAGATCACTGACCATAATGACACTGATTAGTATACATGTACAGATGTTTGCCCTGAGCCCTAGTTTCAATCAGACATCCTTTGTAAGTGCTTACCTTTCATACTTTACAGTGTACGTCACATCTGGTGGAGAGCCTTCTCCTGGAGTCCATGTCAAGATAATGTCAAAATCCTTTAACAATAATGTAACATTTTGAGGAGGGGGAAGTTGAACATGACCTGATTGAAAGGGAAAACTATGTGAATGATTTAAAATATCTTTGGGGATAGGAAATACCACCTGGATTTGACCAAGGTGCCTTCAAAATTTGGGGCAGAGCAGTTCAGTTAATCTAAGACTGAAAACTAGCTATGGAAGCAGGTATGTCTGTGTTTTTCTCTTACAAAACATCACCTCAACAGCTTTTAGAATTAGGACCTACATTTGTGTGAACTGTCCTATTCTATTTTTGAGTGGCTCCCGTGATGGTCTTGCTGGATTTCACTGTGATCTGGTTTACAACCCCACAAACTCCATCCTGACTCCCCTGCTCTCCTACCTTCTAGCCCCTGGATGAGGCAGGCATTCAATTCCCATTCATTCAATCCCAATTCTTCAAAGGCAGGTCCTACCATGAATGCAGCAAGCTGCAGCATGCAGGCTTGCTACTGGTATTTTCCTGGCACCTATTTTTTCTAGTAGATAACCGTGTACATTGCTGCGTTCAACAAGACACATTCTGTAGACAGATTTTAAATTAAATTTCTTTACAGCAGAATATTTTGTTTTGTGTGAATCACTCTCATTTCAACTGCTTAAAATTTGCCCGTATGTCTTTTTTTCCTACAAGAAAAGCCACATAGCATAGCAAAATGAAAAGTAACAAAGACAGCTGTACTGTACCTTTAGTCTGCCACAGGAAGCACAGTGTCATCAGGATTCTGACCCTCCAGGTAGACATGCCGAAACAGAAGTTTTCTGCTTATAATGTATTTATTTTCTTGCTACCTTTTCATCGTGTTGTTTTCTTGTACTAAGTTGTATGTATTTCAGAGGAGCATGCAGTGAATGAACTGCGCACGCACACAGCCTGGCTTCCTGGTTCAGCCCACATACAGCAGTCACGTTGAACTGGGAAAGTCACAGACCTTCGAGTGCTTTTGACAAAAAAAATTGTAAAGATTGCAGTACTACGCCCTCCAGTGTAACGTAACTGATCTTTGTCACAGGCTATGTGCAAAAGGAACACAGCTGAACAGTGTGAGCCTTACCTTGTGAGGTGCACTTCATTAAAAAATAGACCTTTGGAATTTACTTATGTGACTGTGAACTATTGATAGAAATCGAATAATGTTTTACTGCATGAGATGACTGATAATAACCTAACAATAATAAAAAACAGTAACCAGTGTGTGATATTATGATAGTCTCATGTTAACAAGAGTTCAAGGATTTTCTCTTAACTTATGTTGTCAAGAATGTTTTTCAGAAGTTAGGGAATGGCTCCACTTTACAGATGGGGGAAGTAAAGTGCAGAAATCAGACAAAGATCTGCCCCTTATACAAGTGAGGGCAAATGAAGGGATCTGGGTCCTTCTGATAAATCCTGTGGGTTTGTTGAATGCTGGTGCTGCAATTTTCTTAAACCTTGGTTACCACTTATCACATATTTGTCATCAACCCAAAAATATCAGTCAAGATAAGGACCAGTTGCCAGGACTGTGCCAACACAGAGATGGTTCTTGGCCCCTGCGCTGCCTAATTGATGAGCACGTTGGCTGTTGGTGTTGACATTTGCAGCTATGGAACTCTTGAGGTGTTTGTGTTTTCAGCATGCAATACCTTTAAACTCCAAAGCTCTCCTGGGGGAAAGCTCAGTTCCTAAGCTGCTGCTGTATTTTACAGCTTCACACATCTTCCTAAAGCAAAGTAATGGAGACAGCAGTTTGTTCTGTCTGTGTCAGAAACATAGCAGGAAACATCCTAGTTCAGCCATGAGCTATGCTACAATGTGCCCAGGCGTATGTGCTTGGAATAGCTGTGCCATTGCATCCTGTGCACAGAGAAGGGGGAAAATAGCCAAATCAGTCCTGCTGCTTGGTTGGCACATCTGTTCTCCTGTGCTTCCCATCATAATTACCTCCAGGCCTGTGCCATGAGGAAAGGAAATGGGTCAATGAAGTTACCACACAGAAGATACACTGGCATAGAGAAAAGGGGCTTTCTGGGTCTTCTCTAGATCGAAAACTCTCCAAGCCCAGCAGAAAGCTCGTTGCTACATCTGTAAATGTCAGGTTCTGGGTTCTATGTGGAAGAGCCAATAGAGTGGGGTTTGTCCTGGCAAAAGCTTGAATGTTTACCACAAAGGTATGAAATGCCCCATTTTCCTGAACATGGTATGATTCAAGCCATAGGAGATGCAGTTACAAATTTCTTCATGTTACCACTTTCTCCAAAAATCTCATTTCTTCTTACCATGGGCTTCTATTACCAGTATTTTTCTGGTTCCTTGGCTGTTTTGCTCCCTGTGTTTAATTTCTATGAAGTTCCTCTTTCTCATGGAAAAAGAACTATAATCCTTTATAAAGAAAAAACAAAGCTAAGGGTCTGCAGGGTCCTAAGTCTGTTTCCCTTTAGAATCCCAACCGCAGAGCTAGTACCAGCGCACAGCTTTTACAGTTGCTGTAGCAGCCTCAACAAAAGAGGAAGCAATTCTAGGGCCAGTCTCATTAGGATCTTACTAAGAGCCCTCAGGCAGCTTCTCTTGAAGATGATGTGTGATTTTTAGTAAGCGTTTGCAAGAGGTGAATCTTATCATCATCACTGCTTCCTGTGAAACATCTGCCCTGAAATCTGGGCTCCACCGGACTCTGTGGCAAAACTCCCCCTGATTTCAGCATGACTGAAACTGTTCCAGCAAAACCAAGTGTACTGTTGGCAACAGACTGGGGGGAGGCCTGTGCCACGAGGTGTCGCTGCCTATCAAACAAAACACATTTGGTCCTCCAAGCGACAGCCTCTCATCTAAACCTATTGAAAAACTTGGCAAGTTTCACTAAACCTCCTTCGGCACACAGCATGGATCAGCACCCTCCTGTACAGTGGTCCTACATGAGTATTTTCAACAGTATCCTCTAATGGTGGGCGCTGAGTTTGCATTGTATGCACCAAAAGTTTGCTCTGCTGTTCAACTAGCCTTTGCCCTTGGCCTTGAGTGCCCAGGCAGCAACAATCAGGTGTTGACAGGAGCAAGACTCGTCACCCGTATGTGAGGGACAGGAAGCCCTGTTGCACCCATCGGTGTGCTGGGAGCCTGCTGTGGAGTCTCTTGGCCTGTAATGACCTCAGGATTGCAGGCAGGGATGCCTGCTGCTATAGTGGACTGGGCTTGACAGTGCTCTTCATCACTGGTAATCATGCTACTGTGCCTATGTTCTCCCACTGTTTTACTCATATAGAGCATAAACGCATTAGGATGGGGTTGTCATTCCTTAGTACATTGCCTCATCTGTAGGTCCGTCTTTGCGTACTGCTGTAATACCAATGGACTACTCTCAGTTTGCCACCTCTTGCCTCTCTGCATGCAACTGATGATTCAGACCACAAGGGCAAACTCTGTAACATTTCCTGATTCAGCCTGACTGATACCTTCTTTTTCTGAGCAGAGGCACTGCGGGCAATACTGTCTTAATCTTGTGAGAAAGGCACAGTTTGGGCTGTGGTTTGATTTTATGAAACCTTTGGAGGCAGTAGGCAGCACCAAGTACTGTCATCCCAGCTCCTTCCTTTTACTGTTACTCCACCCGCATAGCTGTCCTGGCAGAGGTGTGTGTGCTGTGTTCTGTGAGCTTGGGAGGACAACTGATCCCATTGAGAAAAACACTACTTATTAAAAAAATTAACAGGCCATTTCTGGTACAAATGGCACCCTGGGAAACCAAATCACTGATCCATAATTGCTGCACGCTTAACATTTCCAATGTGCTCTTACATTTCCATCACTACCATATTGCGTGAAGAGCTGGTGGAATGTTTCCAGTGTTTCTTAAAATGTGAAATAGACTTCCGAAATAGCCTCCACATGGAGTCTTCTGCAGTTGATTTTTGTTTCTTTCTGAAATGTTAAGAGCTTTTTTTTTTTTTTCCCTGAATGAAACAAGAAGATGTATTTGAAGAAGGCTTATATTGAAACACTGGGAAGTTTCAACTCAACATTTTTAGGAAGAAAATTTTCAGTTTCTGCAGAACAAAAATCATTGTTCTCTAGCAGCTCTCGTAGTCCTGTTCTAGGTGAGATTGCTCAGCCTAAGAGAATGTTGCAGGCAGGGAGAGGAGGTGGCAGTTGTCACAAACATTCTGGCCACTGTAAGTCTCACTGTAAGG
Organism: Microhierax caerulescens; assembly: GCA_035590215.1. Taxonomy (NCBI): domain Eukaryota; kingdom Metazoa; phylum Chordata; class Aves; order Falconiformes; family Falconidae; genus Microhierax; species Microhierax caerulescens. The sequence continues at coordinate 114,583,747 of JAVJGJ010000037.1, read as the reverse complement.
TAATGAGAGTTACATTTCCCGGTAGTTCTTGCTGGATGATTTGAGAAATTTTTTAAAGGAACGTGATCCAGATAAAAATTATTTTTAAAGGTGTTTTTGCCTAAGATCTTCATAAATGAGTGACTAAGACCTTTAGTCATTCACACTCAGCTCTTTAAATGGTCTTTTCCTTTCCTGCTATTTAATTAACTTCGCTTCTTTGTTAAGGGTGTGATGCTGCAGACATTTCTGGCAGCACCTGCTATCTGTACTGCTCCTGCAGCTGAGCTTGCCGCCCCTGCGCTTGGTGCTGTGCATGTGCTCGTGGCTTACAAGACAGCCCACACCCCATGTAGCATTCCTCGTTGTTTCTCCAGAACGTAGCCCTATATCCCTCTCTACACGGATGTGTACACAGGTGGTGTGCAGGTAGTTGACTGAGGCACAAAAAAACCCAGTGACTTCCCTGTAGCACTTCAGAGGTATGAGCCCAAGGCTTGGCAGTTGGAAAGCAGGATCTCTGACTTAGGAAGCTACCTGCAGAGCTTCCTAGCAGAGGTGCGGTCTTCACCAGTGTGAGATTGCTTTTCTTGGCTTCATGTCTTCGTTTCTGGAGGTGGTGGAACTGATGCAACTGGGGTGGCAAAAATGTGCAGTATGGGCCTGTCTTCAGAGCTGGGCAAACTAAAACCCGAGGGCAGGAGAGGAATTTTTCCTTCAATGTTTTTCATCATCTGTTTGGGAAAGTGAATGAGCATGGCAGTGGCTGAAGAGAAAATACTCGTTAGCACCAAACTAAGACAAAACCCATAATTTGAAATTGAAAGTGAGACTTCACCCAGTTCCAGAGTTTTCCCTGGAAACCACCTGCAGCTTTTGTGGAGAAAACTTGTGCTTAGGGAAGGGGCAGAAGATTTTCAACCAACTTGGAAGTCACCAATTTTGGAAACTTCCTCCCTGTCCTGGGTTTCTTGCACCAAGAGGGCAAGTTTGGACCTGAGGTGCAGGGATTGCTCTACCTCAGACAACATTCGTCTCTTTGGCAGTTCTGCTCAGCTCTCCCTTCTTTCTCCCTGGCTTATGTAGGTCTGTGGGACATGTTGTGCGGCACAGGCATTCGTACCATCCAGGAACAGTGTGGAAACAGCCACCGCCCCTGTGAGTGGCTGCAGCTGTGGCATTGGCAGCAGGGTGCAAGGCACATACTCGGAGAGGAGGAGATATATCAAAGTGACAGCCTGAGACTGTAAACACCAAGGAGCTCTAGCAGCGAGCCTGATCCTGGCTTTAGTGAACTGGTTTGGTGAACTTGAACCTTCTTGCCTATCCCTGGAAGATCTTTTTGTTGAAGGCTTATCTCTGACCTGGAACTGGGGGCACTTGATCTTCTGCAGCACAGGGGGAGAAATACTTTCCTCTTTGTGCTGAGAAACTAGCCTGACATACAGGCTGCTACGTGTTTGGATTTGATGGAAATTATTTTGGAAGGTTTAAGAAAGCAAATATGGGGAAATAATCGGATAAGCAAAAAACAAAATGCTATTGGGAATTAAGAGGTTAAATACTCTGCAGAGCTGGGTGATGCTAGATGGTAAAATAAAATACAGCACCGTCCCCTTGACCCAGACAGGCATCTGGGCAACCTGTCACCAGGAGGAAGAGAGAAGAATGGGCTTGACTTGTTTGTTAAACTGAGTCTGAAAAGACTTAAAATGAAAAGCAAAAGCAAAAACAAAAACATAAAATGTTCCACATACAAGTGCTATGAATCATTTCATGTCCTTTATTTTTCCTTCTGGGGCAGGGTTTTTAAAGGATCTCAGGGCTTTGCCCGTACACAGCTACTGTAGCTGACAGTTCCTCATGCAAGGGTCACGATTTAAAGGGTGTATGCATTTAATAACCTGCTCCTGCATGGTGAGAATACAGTAATCCTGTAAAGACACCTGGACCCTGTAGGCCAACCTTCGTGTTAAGGATTGTACCTGTGTCATAATTTCATTAGACCATCATACTCTGACAGGTATTAAGGGTGGTTAGGCGAGGCCTTAGGAGCTGCCTAAGGAGAGCATAGCGTTTCACAGCTGTTTCAGAGCTGCACAAGCAGCATGTAGTCACAGGCCAAAGGACTCTCCTCCCTTGTAAGCCTTATTACCGTTAATATTGCAGTCAGGCAGACTGGATGCCACGGTGACGCTGATGGAGGAGGGCTGCACAGCTGTGTGGCTGTGCTGGCAGAGTACGGGAGCTCAAACTGGGTGAGCCAGTGGTAATGTGGGCAAAAGGGAGACTTCACAGGCATCTCTGTTTCTTCCAGGTTTAGGACCTCCTCTGTTCAGGGAGAGCTGGTAAGATGCATGCCTGTACCCAGAGGGGACAACCTTCCCCAGGTATCGGTGACTAAGTCCATCCTTCTCATGCTTTCCCTTGCTGCTATCATTTAGCAAGTGAAAATCTGCAGTTTGGAGGGTTTTTTTCCTCAGCAAAGAGAAGCCCCTACTGAGCAAGGCACAGACCTTGCTCTTAGGGGGTGAAATCATTCCCTCCAGCAGGTTTCATTTCCCTTACAGCAAACGAATAAGGAGAAGAATCTCTTTATGTCCATGTTTATGGGATGCCAAGAGGGCCTTGCCCCATTTTGTAGCACCGGTTACTCATGCTGCAGCTCCGAGCTGGCTTAGTTTTTACCTTCCCTGTGACCTGCTTTTTGTGTGCAACTCTGTGGTGTACAAACACAGTGCTGCTTTACTGAAATCCTCCTGTAGCAACCCTCCCTGGGCGGCTGGCTGTGTAACATTAAAGGCAACAACCTGCATCTTGAGCAAAGGCAGCGTTTCTGTCAGCTGGCAGTTCAGCTGATTCCTCAGATCCCACATAGATCGGTACAGGAAGGGAGGCAAAGTATCACCCCTGATTTTACTTGGTTGAGTTGGAACTGCCAGCAAGCAGAATCCTTTTCTACCACAAATAAATTAAATACAGCAGTTAAATAGATCTCAGTTAAAGCCTAAACTACAACAAAGTAGGCATAGTTTGGATCGCAGCCAGAGATCCGACAGACCTCTCCCTTCCCTTTGTGCCTGCCTGAGCAGTGGGGCAGACGTGTGGGATGGTACTGATTAGCCAGTGGATTCAAGCTGATGGCCCGTTTTATGCTGCTTCTCTCGCTTTTCCTGAAACCTGTCCCTTTCCCTTTACAGTGCCTTTTTATTCACACTGAAAGCAGTTAGGGAGCTTGCCTGGACATGCCGTAACGGCGAAACTCTGGTGCACACAGAGTAAAACATGTGCTAGCCCACAAGGTGCAGATATAACAACACGGGAACGTCCTGGGGGCACCATACCTCCCGAAACCCCTAGCTCTCACCGATCAGCGTGGGAAAAGCAGTGGGGACCCTGCATGTTCCAACAGAGAGAGGCTTAATTCTAGCAACCTGTCTGTTACACAATCTGAGCCAAACTGTGGTCTTGGGGGTCATCCTACAAGCTTCAAACCTTACCCCTCTTCAAGAGCATTTCCTTACTCTGTGATAAGATGTCACCCTGCCTGATGTGAGGGGTTCCTCACTTGGCTCGGGACTGTGGGATGCCAGTACACTGACCCTGACTGTGAAACTCTCCCCTGCACGGCAGGAGGATGCAGGGATCTCTATATACGCCTTCCAAGTAGGAAATAAATTTTATCTTGTGTGTATTTCACCCAGTGGTAGTGTGAGTGCACATGCTGGGAAGGAGGAATATGGCATGGGGAAGCCATGTGTGTTCTGTATCTGTAATTTGAACATCACTGGAAGAAGGGGAGTTATCTGCAGCTGTGGATGTGCAGGGAGTCCAGGGAGCATGGCACAGCGAGAGGTGGATTTCCACGCACCTCAGCTAAGGCTGAGAGATGCTATTCCCCTGCAACCACTAGTGGCAGCAGCTTCCTGGTCGGGTGGGTAGTCCTTGTTTGAATGTTTGCAATGTTTTGCATTGCAGTATTTGGATGCCAAAGCTATACAGTGCCGTAAAAGTTAATTAGCCAGATAACTAATTAAAGACTTCTCCCTTTTATTGTTGCCAACTTGCAATTCAGAAAGGGGCTTGTGTCAAAGTAAATCCAGCCACACACCCCAGTGAAAGAAGTGATAAACCATTCAAGATCCAATTAACCATTCAGGGGACTGGTGCGGGAAAATCCCATCACTGTCTGGGGGGAAGAAACGTCTCAATCACATGCAGCACCAGCACAACTGACCCAGCTTTGAATGCTTCTCCAAGAGGGGCTCTTGCTATGGAGGGAGGGTTACAGCCTGGAACTGAGCATGCAGGACAGGATTTATAGGTGCCAACAGATGTTATAGTGTTGGAAGAGTCCCCATGAGGGTTACATGTCCTTGGGGGCCTGGTTTGATCTCCCTGGTAAAGGTCCAAGATGTGGGTTTATGGGGCCCTGAGCGAAGAGAAGATGCACAGGAGCCTGTAAGGACACAAGCTTGTGCAAGTTGCTGGAGGGAGACTGGTGGTGGCCACGCAGCTCTCCTGCTCTCAGAGAGAGTCCCCATCTGTTGGGGGTTCTCAGTGGCGTGGAGGAAGATCTCACTGGACAAGCAGACATCGATAATCTCCAAGGCTGCCACTTTTCCGTGGGTTACTGCATAGGAGATTCATAACTTTTGTTTTAAATCTTCAACAGCAACATGCTATCATTCATATGGGCCAACTCTGCCAGTGGTGAAAGAGGGTGCATTTCCAGTTGCTTCAGCAGTGTCCTGACCTGACAATTGCTGGGGTCATTTTGGCCCTAGGGAATAAGCAATTAGAGGGTGGAGGGTATAAGAGCTAAGATGAGGTTCAGGCTCCTCTGATCTGGCCACCAGCCAGGAGACATGCTGTAACCAAGTGGCACCAGGCCCAGAATTTCCAGGAGGGCTGAGCTCCTATTTGAGATCAGGAGAGGGGGCCCAGATTTCCACCAGCACTTTGCACGTGCTAGGTGCGCACAGGGTCTGGGCTCTTGTGAAATCCCAACCCAGCTGAGGGTGGCTGAGTGTCTGAAATTCCATCGAGCTGCCCGGCCCTCCCTCCCCACTGAAAAAGAAGGGAATTGAGCAATTTCAGCAAGTGTTCCTAGTCTGTGGAGCTCACGTACTCCGCAGGTCAGACACACAGAGGATGATGCTGGTTTCACCCAGCAACCTGCTGCCTTGCAGAGAGGGGAGTGTTTTAAGGCTTGTAGTTTTGATGACATGACTGCTGAGATCAGTCCACTGGCACATATTTACACCAGATGAGGATCTGGCCAGAGTCCCAATACTGGGAGAATATGCTTCCCACCCCCGCTACTATCAGGCCCAGCCCTCAGATGACAAGAATTTTAATTTAAAGGCTCAATCTCTTGTCTGAACAGCTCCCTCCCTCCCCCATTCTGATGAGAGGAAAATCTTCGGAGAGGCATCTAGGCGAGTGGGAAAGCTTTGGAGAGAGCTGTCTCTTGCCCTTTAGCCATCCAGAAAGGAAGAGCTCATCTGAATGAAATGAGGATCAATCGAAGAGAGGCATGGGAAAAGCTGGGAAAAGGAGCCTCCAGTGATGTATATTCATGGGGGGGAAAACCTCCCCCAGACATGCAGAAGCTTTGATGAAAACCCTCCCAGCTGTGCTGCGCCTTTGAAGTGACACAGCAGAAGTGTATTCACGATTACCCAAGAGATAGAAGCAGATGCGTTCTCAATCAGCTGAATCCTTATATTTAGGATAGACTTTAAAGCTTACTTTTTATAACTCCTTCCAAAATTAATGAGAATCATCTGCACGGCGCCCCCTCGTTCTTCTCCCCTGCTTCCTCCTCCACCCCATCCCAGATAACCTACAAAGCCAGAGTCACATTCCCAGAGGGCAGGGAATGAGGTGGCCTTGTTTCATGCTGTGGAGGATAACTGGGAAGAATCCTGAACCATTAGAAGGAAATAAAAGGCTGATGGAAATGGATTACTTTTTTTTTTACAAAAAAAGAGGTTTCTGAGGCCTCCACAGAGCTTGTGTCAAAGTGGCACATCATTTAATTAGCAGTGTGTCTGCTACTCCATCATTTGTCTCTGTCTGCTGCCCTAATCTGTCTTTAAAAGCTGAGACTAAAATCTGAGCTCTGGTTCTTGAGCCCAGCAGTGTTAGAGCTGTTTTCAACTGGGAGGGCCATTGAACACAGGGAGACTTCTGCAGGGGGTGGGAGGGATGAATTCCCAACACGGCAGTGTCCAGCATGGCATTCTGGATCACCAGCATGGACTGGTAGCACCCGCTATCCAAGGAGTTGAACCTCATCCCTTGAGTTTACATGAGCACCCAAAACCCATGAGAGCTGTTGAGGGTTTTTTTCGGCTGACAGGTTTCTCCATTCATAATGACAGGGGAAAGGTCAGTTCTTGCCGAAAGCTTATTCAGAAATGCACTTTCACCTGGCCTTTGCTTACTGAGCTGGTTGACACGTTAAACACAAAGTGCTGAAAGTTCCTCCTGTGCAAAACCTCAAGGAGTATCCGGTAACCCAAACCCCAGGTCATTTCTCCCTCATACTGCCCCTTCTCAGCGGGTGGCTCCCTCGCAGGTACACTTAATGGAAACGGGCAGATGCAATCAGCCAAGTCATATATGTTTAACACGCTTCAAGGTGCGTTGGCAGTTCCAGATGATCAAAGCCTCTCTTGTGATGCAGTGGCATTGCCAGGGTGTTTTCTTTTAACTCTATCAGATAAGTTGAAAGAAAGTGAGTAGTCAGTTTTGATGTTGTAAGAAACCAATTTGGGAATGGTCAGAGACAAAAAATTGCTCAGGAGTTCAGTTAACTGAGAGCATGGGCATTGCTGAGGCTGGCAGGGGACTTGCCCATATTTCTGGTTCTTTCAGTACTAATATGTCCTGGCTTCACTTTCTTCAGTGATTTTACAAGTTTGCAGTTGAACTGGAAATGTCAATTGTCAGTGATTTGAAATGGGAGGTCTTAATCCCTGAGAATCACCCTAAAATCCCCTCTGATGACCTGGCACCATGATAAGCCTCCACCCAAGAAGATGGGTCTTCCCAGGCTCTTGTTATTTCTCTTTAGTGCTAATGGCAGTTGGGCACATGCACTAAGCAATGAGGAAATGTCTTCACCAGGTGCATTTGTGCTCCTAGGAATGTGTTTGCATTAAAAATACATGTTTCTTACACAGATTTTTCTGTGTGCAGGCTGTGTGTAGTGTTTTAACTGCCAGGTGAGGCAGGTGTGGTAACACATAATCTTTATAACCAGGCTTGAGGAAAATCAATATAGGCATTAACTTTGGTCCAGTGAAATCCTAGTATGGTTATGACAGAGCAGAGAAGGTGCACTAGAAGCAAAGAAATGAGGCTGTTTATTCCATGTATCCAAGAAAGAGGCAGTCTGGTATAGAAGAAAGGCCATCAGTCTCGGTTTTGAGCTGAGTTCTGCTCGTGGATCTCTTGTGTGACTTTGAGCAAGAGGTGTGCCCTTTCTGAGTACGGTTTGCCTTCCCTTTTGCCTCTTGTTTCTTAAGGTTAAAACCAGCTTGGGTGGGATGTGTACCACAGGCAGTGCAGTAGAGCTCTCACGTTTGCTGGCATTGCCAATAAATGAATGAGCAAAAGTGATGGTGGCAACCAGCACGTGGCATAGCTCAGCAGCTCTGAGAGCTCAAACCGCTCCTCACCTACCTCCTTATGAAGGTCCAAACTCCTGTTCTCTTTCATGGCTGCCACTGGTCCATCATGGATCTGCCTCACCCTAAGTAGAGACCTTCCTTCCCAGCACACCTCCTCCATAGCAAGCTCTTTAACTCTGGAAGAAACACCCATTAGTAGGTCTAATGCAGTCATTTTGCTCTGATGTCTAGAAGCCCTTTGCTTTTGTTACTAAGTGTGTAGCTCCGTTTGTGGCTTCTCTTATCTCTCAGCCCATTTGCCCAGCTCTGCTCCTGCTTTGATCTGCGCTGTAGGCACTGCTGCGTGGCCAGGTCACAGGAGAGACCATGGCTCAGTGACAAGGCCCCTGTGGTGGCCCAGTGAGTCAGCCAGAGGTCTCAGAGTAGGACCTGGAGCTGGGATTTCCCCTGCTACCCTGGCACAGTGATGTGTGTGTTATGCACTAGGCAGCGACATCATCTGCAGAGCACAAGACATGGTTAGATGACATCTCTGTAGTTTAATATGCTAAGTCAGAAAAATCATGAGATTTTAAATATATATACTTATTTTGCACTACTTCTCCATGTTGCCATGTTTGAGAACATTTTGTATTATACTGCTGTTGTGTTTTCAAGCTTTCTTTTGACAGTGTCTTAGAAGTGTGAATGTCTAGTGAGCTACTTAAACACCTTTAGATTCAATTAAAATTAGAGTGGTCCATACAGACTGAATTAAAGGGGCCTACTTTGGATTTACTGTAATTTAATTGAAAGTGATTGCTGATCAAATGACTCGGTTAAGGCTCTCTGATTCTGAACCAGGGCATGTACATGGGAGTTCATTGCCATTTTACTGACCTATTTTAAGTTATTACCATTCATGAACTCAAATTGATTACCCTGAATTTCCACCACATAGACAGGCTCTGGGAGTTTCAGCATCAATCTGAAATGACTCCACCAGACCCCCAGCATTTTCTATAGCCTTCAGCTACTTTGGAGAGGAGTGAGGAAGCGATGAGTGGAGGAGGCTGTTGGCATGGCCATTAGGAAATGCTTCAGCACAGTGAATCTTCCTTCCTTCTCCATGAAAGTGAAGGGACAGTTCCTCTGGCCTCTATGGCCAAAGAAGAGTGGAGCGATAGTTCAGCTGGGGTCTTGCTCAGCCTGTTTGAAGGCATGCAGGAGTTGTTGCATCCTTCACAAATGGAAGTCATTCTTCCTGGTTCCTTAGGACAGGCAGGGATTTCCTGGACCTGTCCTTTAGGAACAGCCTGTGTCCCAGCTGACTCAGGCACTGTTTGAAGTGGCAAATCAGCACACTGCTAGTGCTGCTACCAAACATGCCTGTGCCTCACACGGCCTGGACCCCAGACCCCAAGCCATAGCAGCTTGCATTAAGCTGCATGTATTCCCTGGCACCATCTGGCTGTGGGGTGAAGATATGAAAAATGAGGAAAAGGAAAGGAGCCCACCTTGCTAACCAGTCTTCTCCTGGACATTCCCACCTGAAATGCTGAGCTGCTGGCACCCCAGCCTGCAGCGGCTGTTCCTGCGGGGCAGGACACAGCTACTCACACTCTACTCTTGTTGTCAACATAGATCACATGGGATCTATGTAGCAAATGGGCCAAAACCTCTGCCCACCATGATTGCTTTCTCTTCATTATGGGCACTGCTTAGGGAAGCCTTGTCTCCCCCTCATAGCACATCTCTCCTCAAAATATCTCTCTTGGGAAGGGCAAAGGCTTTGTCTACTCTGTGGTGTACTCATGCATGCATCTTCAGAAAGGCATGAGATACCTTCCCCTTACATGAGCCAACAAAAATGTCACGTCTTGAGAAAATGAAATGAAATCTCATGTGTCATCTATCCTGCTGGGCAGGCAAACATAATCCAGGGGGAGTTTTTAAAGGGGCCTCAAATTTTCAGTGCACAGGTGAAGTTCTAACCTTTCTTGAAAGGAACTAAGGGGGAAAAATGAGGACTCAGTGCTTTAATTGTTTTTTGAAGTGGGTTTGTACACACAAAGACAACATTGGATCTCTGCCCTGAGTTCTGCTTAGCCCCAATACAGAAAGGTGGCAGTTTAAACCTGCTAATGTTTGTTCATACTCTCCAGACTGAGTTACATGACAGGAGAGTGACTGCTAACATCCAGGTGGGTTGGCCAGGGAGATAAGAGTTATTTCAACCCCAGGAGAGTAACTGTCTTTTGCCAGGTGGTTCTACAGGGAAAACTTTGGAAGATCCTTTTCTGTATTAGCTTATGGCCCAGCTGAAAGCAGAATTGTATGGAAAGCATGGGAAGGGCAAGGGCCGGCTTGCTGATGCCTTACATGTTGAGGAACTGTCACTGCAAGGCAGCATTACTTAAGGGTTAGTACCATTGCACCTGCATTTTTATGGGTACAAAAGCTTGGACATAGCAAAGGGCAAAGAAAAGTCAGGCTCTGGGGTGGACTGCATCCAAGGAGAAAAGCAAGAACCATTGGGTTTTCCTCTGCACTCTGGTTTTGGGCAAGTCACCACATCTGAGCAGTATTTCCCCCATTAAATAAAGTGTGTCAGTAAGAAAATACTAAGGTAAAATGTTTTTTTATTTAAAAGAAGCAAGTGCCAAGGACAATTTCCCTTTAAATTTTTCCCCTCTTTTTGAACAAAAATAGAAAAAAACTATCTTTTTGATTTTTTCCCCATCCAATGTGTATTAGGTTAACTCTCTTCTGGGTATGAATGGGACTATTTGAGTACTGATTATATGTGTGCTGTTGCACCATATTATCCAGCAGCAGCCATAACCTCTAGGGTCTGCATAGGTGTCTTGAACTTGGTAATGTTGTGTCTTTTTTACCTGTTTCCCGTAGTCACTGCAAAACAACGTGAAGGATTACAAAATACCTAGCTGAATCAACAAACAGCAATAAGCAGTGCTTGACAATGCCATCCGTAGAAGCCCATTACCTCCTCTAATTAATCCTCACTTCATTAGGCAGAAAGAAGGCCACTCATGGGCGCGTGGGTGTGATGAGGATACAGCAGTGGTAACTCCTCTCCCTGCTGCTGTTTGTTGGTTTCTGTGGCCCTGAAGAGACAAACAGACCCGCCCTGAGCGCCTGCGTGGGTTCGGCAGCGAGCGTGTGCTGAGCAGAGTACTTTTACCATTGCATTTTCTCAACAGGCATTAAAGTCCATTTCACCCATGGTTCTTCTGGCTTTCTTTAGGCACAGAGAGGAAACCTCTCTCCCTCTGGGGCAGGGGGATGGTGGTGAACCTCTCTGCCTGGGTGGACACTTGCCACAGCCTGTGAGCTCCAGTTTGGACTGTGCCATTACACAAAGATGCTTCTTGCATCACGAGAGATCCCATTCCCTATCTTCACTCCACACCCTCTTCATCCTATTTAATTCTGCCTTTACCCAGCAACAACCATTTAGACAGAAGACACCCTTCCTTGCACCTCTGCTTCCCTATTGAATGCTAGTCTGAAGTAAGATGGTATTTACCTGCATAAAAAGTAGAGGGTCATGGCCTTCCGCTGTCCCTTTCCTTGGATAATATGACAACCCACACATTTCTGGCATTAAATTTCTCCATGCAAAGCTCTTGGTAAACACCTTTGAGAAGAGGAATGTAGCACCTATCTGCTGCAGCTTTCCTTTAGCCTGAGCCTAAAGGAGACCATTCTGTGCTGGAAGACAGCTTGACCAGGGTGACAGAAGCCGTGAAAGCAGCCATCAGCTTGCAATGGGCTGTCTGTTGTGAAAGAGGATTTTTAGCAGACAACCCTGTAGTTATGAAATGAAGTCTGCCTCAAATATAACAGAGGAGGATCATAGAGGCAGTTACTGTAATTACTACTAATGATACTTACACTTACCCATATGTTAGTTCCATATAAACCTTTTTTATTCCCTGTGCAAACAATGAATAATTAGCAGCCTCTATCATTGCCTTTTTAAGAGTTACGTCATGTTCCTTGGGACAAAGACCATCTCTTTGAACAGCACCTAGCATTGAGATTTCTAGGGCGTTGAGTGCCACTGTAATAAAAGCATGTCAAAACTGCAAGTGAATTCATTAAGATCAGGAGGGACAAGTTATCTGTAGGGCAAAACTGTTCCCAGTAGACCTTTTCATTAGCTTTTTATTGGTAGTGCAATTTTCAAGGGTGTTATTTCACATTATGGAGGAAATCTGTTTTAGGCTTGTTTCTTTTGCCACTAAAATTATAAGGCATTTGTTCAGGGGCTCTGATGGAAGGCAGTTTTGCTGTTTGAAGAGTTTTGGCATTCATCTGCAGTTGTTTCCCTAGCACGTACCTTTCTCCTACCTCTGTTTTGGCAGTTGCTCAGCCTTCTGTGAGTGAAAAGTTCCTCAGCCTTGATTAGGCACCAGGCATGCACTTGTGAAAACAACACACAATTTTTATTTGCAACATCATTTTTCCTCCAGACAAAATTGGATTTATTGAATAATAAATATGTTTGCTATAGCTCAGGTGAGTTGGTGGTTAAAAACAACTGTGGGTTACATCCCTTTTCAGACCACCAAAGCCCAGCCCTCTGATTTGTGCTGGTGCATTACCACTGACAGCAGTAATTTTTAGTGACAGATACAGAAATGTCCTTAGGGAAAATACAATAGTGATGGAAGTTTCCTGTGGGAAAAAAAAAGATTTTTTTTTCTTCTTTTTTTTTTTAAAGTGCTTTCACCTTTTCTGGTTTTTGTCTTTAGGGACAGTTTCTTCACAGGCATTCAAAAGCTCTTGATCCCACTAGTTTCATCATGATTTAAGTTCAGTCCTCATTTTATGAGGAATAATCAGTTTCTTTTAGGATCAAACCTGAAAAATTGGCTGTGCTTTCCAATTGTATGTGATCTAAATGACAAGCCAGCTGTGGTCTGTGTTTGTTGCAATCATTGGAAAGACCACACCTCTGTATGAAACACTGTCTTTTGCATAGCAACTGATACTGTGAGTTAAGCTGGATTGCACAATTTAGACTCCAATCTTGACTGGAAAGATAGCATCAATACTGAGTCAGAACCATATTTTCCTGTATCTCAGAGACAGGATATTTTTGCACAGCAAATGGCAAAAATTTACATGTATGTAAATGTATTTAATCTTGATCCCACCACTCTGAGTGAGTCCTGGGTCAGGTAAGTCTCCCACTGAATGCAAATAGCTGTTTATGTATCACAGTCTGAACAAAGGCTGGATAGGGCCCTGCTCGCAGGATCTCACAATCTGAGTGCAAGGGAAAAACTGCAGTAAACAAAGGGGAGGAGACTCGTAGGGGAGGATGAAGGTTACAACACTGAGAGATCCAGAGATTCACCTGTTGTTCTAAACCATTTAGTTGGGTCATAGTCCAGAATCAAACATTTTCATTAAAAAAAACATTGCTAGGTGATAACATTATACATACTTACAGGATTTGTAAATTGTCATTATGTCAGAGCACGGAAGTGACTAAGTAAATAACTTCCCACATCTCAGGCCATATTTACATGGACAGGTCAAGTAATCATGAACCTCATCTGTCCATGCCCTGAGCCAACGAAATATGAAGTTGTTTCAGCCTGGAAGTCCATTAGCCTTATTAACATCACATGAACTTGTGCTAACAAGCAAAAAGTTGTCACAAATATTAACTACTTTTTCTCTGTTTGTCTAATTGATCAGCATAATTCTGTTAAACTCAAAAACTGTTTTCTTGGCCTGAATGTAGCTTGAAATTTGTTGCTCTTGAATCAGACCTATATGCGTTTTTGAGTGCCAAAAAGCACCTCTGTTTTTTCAGCTATAGCAGCTGTTTTATAAAAGATAACACCTCTCACTACAAATCTTTGCCTTGCTTAAATGCACTGTGAAATCCTGACTCCACTGCCATCAGCAGGAGTGGTAAAGGATAATGTCCCTTGCCGCAAATCTTGCCTTGACATGGGGAAATCTTGGTATTGGTAGGAGTTCCCCATGCAGCTTCACAAAGTCAGGATTTCTGCTATATGGAGAAGCGTACTTTGATGTCACATCACATCCTTAACTCTAACCTGAAAATTGCTGAACTTTTAAACTGTTTTGTCTCTTACAGCCTTTATGCCATTCTCAGAATATGTTCTTTTAAGGAATATGGTGAAATGGAAGAAAACAATTAACTGATACATTCACTAACTTGCCTTTCAGTATTTTGCTGTAGTAATGGTAACTACTACCTCTTGTTAATGAGCTACATGTGTCTTAATGGGAGATTTAATTGCTGTTGTAGTAGTGTCTGCAATCCCAGGACCCCTGTGCTAAGTGCTGGACCAACTGAGAACAGAAGGCAGTCCTTGTCCTAAAGAGACTACAGCTGCCATGGGATGTGTCATCAATACGTTCATGTAGTTTTCTTGCTTCTCATTTGAAAGAGTGTTTAATGATAAAATTCTTAGATTTTGTTTTGATCAGGATCGTGACTAAGATATTCATGCTGTAATTAATACTTGTTTCTTTATATTTGATTATAGTGTGCTTCTGATGTAAGAAGTATAAGCTTAATGGCATGTGTAGCAATCCATTGTTTTGTTTCTAATTGGTGAAGTTGTGCAGAGGAAATGACAAACACTCGTTGCTGTCGCTCTGTGAGTGTGGATTAAGCTTTCAACTAGTGTAATTGTCTCCTGATATGACATGGAAGATATACTGACTTAAACTACAACACCTGACTTGGGTCTGGTTTTGAAGGCATTTTAGCAGGATTTCCTAGGATGTTTTTTTCTCAGCACTCAGTTTGTTGTGGATCCTCTTATCTAAATATCTGAAAATCATCCCTGCATTTTTAACAAGCTTACTTCCAAATAAATGAGTGCAGTATAGAGGACTGATGTTAATGACTGGATGAGATGGGGGTGAAGAGAGTTTTCCTCAAAGTCCTATAGAAAATCTGCAGCAGAGACCCTGAGTTCTGGGATAACGCTGCGATCACCTGGCTTTCTTCCTGGCCATCGGGTGCTTTGGACTCAGATTGAGCGGGAGTAGATGGAAGGACTGAGCCCGCTGATCAGGGAGTACTACAGTTACTTTAATTGTGGCAACTAAGTGCCAGGATTTTGGTGAGGCCTGGGGTATTCATTAGAAATTGATGGTTATTACAATTAATAATACACTGTAATTAATTACTTGGAAGAAAAATTATGTCTATGTTGATCCATCCATGTGAATGACAGTAGAGATGCCTTCTGCGGCACTTTCTTCTCTTGCCATTTGTTCTGTTTTCCTGGAGGGACTAGGGTTTCCAGTTAATTCTCTGGAGTGACAGTTCGATGTATTTATCTGATGTAGTTCATTCCCCTCTGCAGCCCCATCTCCAAGCAACAAAGCAGGTGAAAATAACTGCTCAACCACCCCTTAATCCACTAAGAGTAAAGGCAGAGACACTCTGAACTAGCCTGACAGGAATGGTGACCAACAGAGCAAATGGCTGGGGGCCCTGGAGGGAAATCTGCCAAGCTTTGGTCCTATAAACCACCTAATCCCTTTGTATCTGAGCACCTTCGGAGCTGCTGAAAGTGTTACGGGGAAGAAGATGCTGTTGTGCCCGTTCGCTCGACTCTTGAGTCCTGATGTCTGGGATTTTAAGCTACTTATTATGGGGGTGCTGGGAGTGATATTACAAAGTGGCTCTGAGCCTGCTTAGATCTGAGAATAAGATTTCCTGGAAGCTCAGGTTTGTACCACTTCAGGACTGCACAGACCATCATTTTTCCCCTGAGAAAAGTCTTCCTTGCAGGTTCCTTAGTGAGCACACGTGCATGCGCACACACACACATGTGTGTGTGTGTAGCAATGTCTGAGACATTGTAAAAATGAGATTCTATCTGGACATGATAATTCACTTGAAGCAGACAAGAAAACTGAGGCAGGACTTACCCCATGGGTAAATGTTGAAAGCCGAAGTACTAGGCAGGAAGGAGGTTACTAGAGGAGTTCTTCCAGAATCATTTTTGGGCTCAATCTTACCCATTTTTTTTCAGAAGAAACAGAAAAGTGTGTACTGATGGAAACTGATGACTCTCATCTTTGTCATCAAAAGCAAGGGAGGGTCAGGGCATTCTGCAAAAAGAGCAGTGTGACCTTTGGGACCTGAGCAGTAGAAAAAAGATGACATTCAAAGTACAAAATGCAAATTAATGCATTCAGGGAATATTAACTAATCAGCTATAAATAGTGAATGTTTGATTTGGAAATAAAGAAGGGAAGAACCTGGCTAAGCTAACTGATCACAGCAGATCTGTGAGCTGTGGGGAGAGAAGCAGAAGTAAAAGAAAGCGAATTGTGGTATGAGGATGCATGGGGGGAAGAGAGTATTAGCAGGGGGAGCTAGAGACGTCCCAGTGCCCTTGCACAAAGCCAGGGAAAGCTTTACCAGAAACAATGTCTATAGGTGCAGTTATCAGCAGCCAGTGGAAGGTGGGTTGACAGTGAGAGGTTCATAGTGAGGGTCCCAGAACAACCAGCCTGCAAGGGCTGGCTCTGCGACCCAGCAAAGACCCCGCTGAGTGGGAATATGGTCACTCACCATAAGTGAACATTGGGAAAATGAGAACTATTTTGGAGGAAGGACAATACTGACATGATAATTAGTAAATCTAAAGTGGCCCTGGGTTGTTTTAGACTTACAATGAGGAGACACTTCTGCCCACTAAAGATAACACATTTTGGAGGCATCCAGCAAACATCCTCCCCTCCCTGTGTCAGTAGATTGGCAGTGTTGAGGAGGAACAGGAGTCCAGACCAAACAACGGATCCAGCTGCCCATTCTTTAGCCACCAGAGATGGGAATTTAAAATCAGTTCCACAGACAGATTATTTGGCTGGCCAACATAACAGTATTGGGTAGTCTGCTCCAGCTCAGAATCAAAACACAATGGTTTGGCCTGCCTTTTTCTTTTTCTTTGCATCTGCTGTGTTCATCTCTGGTCCTTGGAGAGCATCCCTGTTGACTCCTTAGGACCTTTTATTTCATGGAAATATTGCTGCCTGACTTATTTGTTAGATGTCCTTACCAAATCAAGCCAGTGGCTTGTCCAGTGCAGTATCTTTTTTTTTTTTTTTTACCATCAGCACTTGATGCCTGGTATTTCTATGGATGGTGAAACACCTACAGAATGCACCCAGCTACTTGAGCAATGCTGTGAATGGGAGGAAAAATTCCTCTATTGTCCCTAGAGGCCACCAGCTCATGCCCTGAAGCAGGAGGTTTCATTACCCTTATTTTTTTCCCTTAGGTTATATGACTGCCAGTGTTATTTACAGTCATAAAATTTTCCAACTCAAGTTTGAAACCCAGTCAACATTGTTTGTCTCAGTTGCCTTCCTGCGGCTGCAAATTCCTCTGCTGTGCTATGCACTGGACGCAGCTATTTCCTTTTAGGAGCCCGCCATATGCTGCCCTTTAATTTCACTCAGAGCCCGCTTTTTCCCACAGGGTCTGGCTGAGGGTGCTCAGCACCTCGCAGGATGCTTGCTGCTCCATGCTCTCCTTAGAGTTAGCAAGACTTCAAGGAGAGACGCACAGGTATGAAAGGGAGTCCCAGCTATGGAACAAATAGCCTCCCCTTAGCAAGGCCAGGCTGGAGGAGCTGTTTGCTGTGCTCATCACTGCGGTTCTGTTAGCAAAGGGTGCAGTTTTTGCAATGCCCTCCATAAGCAGGGCAGCCCTGTTGAGAGCTCTCTGAATCATCTTTCCATAGCACGAGCCAAGGAAATTTGATAGTATCCCCACACATCTTTGGTGCTCTTTAAATGAGCTTTATGCATTCAAAAGTCAGGAATTGCACTGTAGAAATCGTGGGGCTCAATTAGTTTTATTTGTTCTTTGGTTCTAGGTTTTATATTTTTTTCCAATAAGCATGGATAAGAACTTCCTTCTCCCTTTCAAATGACACAGATTCTCCCAAACCAAGAGGTTTGCAGGCTTTGGGGCTGTATGAAAGCCTATGAAATCTGTTTTATTTCAAAGAATGAATACTGTTGAAAGCAAGATCATCTACAAAGATGCCCAAGAGTGGCTGCTACTCTGGTAAAAATGCAAAGCACAAGTTGCTTTCTCACAACGTGGTATGTCCTCTAAGGCAGCATTGATACTCTTTATAGTGAATGTGGCAGGGAAGGGTGCAAACTACTCTGTAGTAGATACTTTTCTGCAGTAATCAACATGAAAGGGAAGGCAACAGGATGCTATGTAAAAAAAGGAAGAGATCAAGAGATCTAGGAATCCAGAGGTTTGTTTCTCATCTGTCTCCTGAGCTTCTAGATTTAATAACTGCTGCACAGCTCTCATAGTGGGTCCAAGACAAAGCTGTGGTCCTCAGCAGTAACTACTTTCATTCTCACACAGAATGCTGAGTCTCAGGGTAGCACCAGATTGGGAAGAGGCTCTATGCTTAATTAAAGGAAGGTGATTGGTGCACTTGGATAGAGGCAAAAGCTGCTGCCAGGGGATCCCTGCTGCAGAGCTACAGGTGATTGCGGGGCCTGCATGAGCTCCAGCTGATAATGGTAGCAAGGCAATTACCACCTGCCAGTGCATCTGTTACAAATAGCTCCAGAGGCTGATGGGTTGGTTTATTTGATGGGGCTTTTTTTTCCCCCCTCCCCTTTTTTTCCCCTACTGCCCTTCTGGCAATAGCAGTGAGCTATTGACTGAGTTTGCTTGGTTTGCTGACAGGAAGGACTGCTTGGTTAATATATGAGCATCTACTCTTCAAAACCAAAATCTGTCAGTGAAGTGGACATGATGACAGCCACATAGAAGGCATGGAAGCATGTGAAAAATGGTGAATTCGGTAGTCTTGGGCTACCATTGTCCTGCAGCAAGAGAAGGTACTTAAACATTGCAGGGCAGGCAGGCAACTTACAGAATACAACGGGTGCTGCATCTGAGGGCTGAAACTGCTTTTCCTCTGCTTGGATCTTCCTGGGAACGACACTGCAGGCACAGCATGGGGAGTGTTATGCCAAGTAGGCCCAGTGTCTATGGAAAAAAATTATTTCTGCTCCTCCAACACCTGAGGCTTTGCTTCTTATTGTTTTGCTGTTTGCTGTTGGCAAAGGAGAGCAGAGGGATTGCTGTTCTCCCTCCTGCCTTCCTCTTGGCTCCAAATAGGATTACAGTTACCTAGGCTGATCTTTGCTGCCAAGCACCAGGTTCACCCACACTTGGATTGCAGGTGGAGAAGTCATTCATTTTCCCTGAGGCCCTGGTGGTAGGCATATAGGAAGAGCTTCACCATAACTCTGAGCACCAGGGCATGGCTAATCTGACCTGTCCTTCACTCTCCCACCCTCCCAGCCTTTTGCTGTGGCAGGGAGGTCCCTCTAAGAAGTTACTGCTGCCATGCGGCTTCTCTAAGGGAGTGGGGATCATCAGCTATGCTGGGCTGGCATCTGGGGGAGATCTGAGGCTGAGCTGAAGCAGAGCTGGCAAATCAGACTGAATCTGGCACTGGTTTTTCCCCTGGAAACACATTCAATGTCAAGGACATGCCATACTTTTGCGGAGGCAAACTATAATGCATGTTAGTGCTAAAGGGTGTAAAACAGGCAGAGAATCTGGCCCTTTTGTCTCCAGTGCCACAAGCACAAACAGAAATACCTGGGTACAATGTTTTTACTTTCATCAGGGCTTTACAGATGTGAAGGGGCCCCTGTTAGATCATTTGCAGATAACTCAGAGCATGTAAATAAATCCATCCCTGTCTCTCCAGAGATCCCAACTCAGATGTTGCATGCTGTAAACTCTAGCATTTGTAGCTTTCATTTACATGATCAGATGGGGAAGGGAGGCAGGTTAGTAACAAAGGGTGCAGCTGCCTGCCCCACATACTGTCTCCAAGATCAACAGATTCCTTTACCCCCCGAGGTGCTGGAGTCTTTAATCTAAAGCTCCATGGAGATGCTCCATGCAATTAGCACCTATGCTTATTACTCCCTCTTGCTCCATTCTTACCCCAAAGCTCTCTAGATAAAAGGGAAGACTTTTAAAGCTCAAAGTCTTCTGTGGCAGTTTCCTATGTCGTGTAGTTTTACCCTGCCTCTCCTCTCCCTACTCCTTTCTCCATGGCTCTGAGAATCTCCCAGGTTTGTTTGTGGTTTTTCTTTTTTACAGGAAGTTCAGACTGTGCTTTCCCTTATTAGGATTGTCTGTAATTCCGTCTCTTACACATCCATCTTGCCATCCTTGAAACTTTTTTCTTTTTTTACACTCCTTTCTGCATCCCGGAGCCCAGCTAGTTATTATCTTTTCCCCCCACTTGGTGGCTGCTTATCTGTTTATTTGCAAAACTGGATAGAGGTCTTCTAAGACGAGATATTTTAATTTCATTTCCAGCTGTCCTTGCTCCAAAGAGAGGCAGAAATTTAGCAAAGGAAGACTTTGGGAATTGTTTGGTTGTTGTTTTTTTTTTCTTAGTTCCATCTAGAATCTGAAAACACTGTGGCAGGAATCAGTAGTGCCTGTTATCTTGGGTCTGCTGCACTCTGGTGCTGTGTTCTTGGGCAAGGCACTTCAGCTTTAAGTTTGTTTTCCCCAGTTATCAATAGACAAAATCAAATGTGTTGGTATATCTCCCAGGGATGCTGTAATCTTTAATTAGATGGTCCTTGTAGAGTACTTCCAATACAAAGCTTTCTGTGGCAGAGCTAACTGTTATTGTCCAGAGAAAAAATATGCTGGAGTAAGTCCTGGCTCTCCTGAGAGGCTGAATAAAGGGTATGATATGAGCTGGAGAAGCAATAAAGGGATGGCAATCAATTCTTTTTAACCACAGATTCCTAGGGGATTTGCATGACCTCTAGTGGGTCTGCAGATGGTAACTGAGAAAAGGAAGCTTATTGTCAGTTGGTTTAAACTGATTATATACATAAGAATGAGTAGACATTGGTAGTAAATGGTAGTAAAATAAATTTATAGACGTTCTCATCCAAAAAATGTTGAAAACTACTGATGGCTAGAAATGGGTCAACACTGGGGTGGAAGAAGTCGACAAAGAGTTGCTTGAACTTTCATGTGAGTTCCTTTGTGACTGTACACCTGTGGGGTATTCTAGGGATGGGTCAGCTCCCAAGAGTAATCCTGGAACTAGTGAATTTTAAGGAGCTCTGATTTTAATTCATATAGTTTAGTTTCTGTGGTTTACATCAAAAGACACCAAAATGCTGGGAAAACCTCTGGAGCAGCCACACCTCAGTTTTGAGAAGGGCAGTTCATCACACCTACTTCAGTGCTCTTCCTTTTAAGCTGTATTAATTGTTTTAATAAACAAAACAATTTTCTTTCTAGAGCATTCTATTCTTTTAGCTGCTAGTCACTTAAGCAGTGTCGTCATACGCTGTGAAGATGCCCTTGCTTTTCCTTTGTCTGACTCCATTTACAGGTTTTAATTGAGTTTGAGATGGGCAAGAAAGAAGAGATTTCTTGCAGCCCAGGTAATTCTGTCACTGGCACATTCTCAGAGGTGCTCACTGCTCTTGGTTCTCAAATTCTACAGTTGTACACCCAAATAGGGCAGGCAGCCATGGAAAATAGAGAACTAGGCATCTAGTTACCTGACTTGCATGCACAAATTGACATTTTTATGTGTGAGTGCAGCTTCTTAGAGATGTAACTGGTTAGGCGTATTTATTTCGCTTCTCTTTAAAACAGTCCATCAGTTTCTTCTGCTGCTTTCGCTTGCTGCAAGTTAGGGTCAATCCAATTGCAGTTGCTTCAACGAAAACTAGTATGAGCAAGAAAAGAATTGGGTTTATTGTCAGTGTGATGGTTGTCACTAGAGAAAAAAATCAGTTTGCACTGGGATAGTTGACTTTGCTGCATATTTGAGATATTTCCCATTCTAAGTATAGGAAATACTTGAACAAAGTCAACAACAGTGTAGTCAGCATGCAGTTTTCTTTAGGTGCCACCATTATAGCTGTGTGTTGTGCTGACAGAGTGAATTCCAGATGAAGCTTGGAGAAGTGATGATTAATTTCCAGCAGTTCCAAAGAGGAAATTATACTCGTTAAATCAATCTAGACGAATTTCAGCTCTTGCATAAAAGACACCCTAATTGCATTGGTGAATTCAGAATGAACTGCAGTGCAGTGTGCAGGAAGTTCACACACGCCTTGTACTATCATTAATGATTGCAAAAGAGCCTGAAATGTTTACTCACTCGTCCAATAACATGTTTGTGTTCCCTCCTTTTTTTTTTTTTTTTTTTGACCTTATTTA
Organism: Microhierax caerulescens; assembly: GCA_035590215.1. Lineage (NCBI taxonomy): Eukaryota > Metazoa > Chordata > Aves > Falconiformes > Falconidae > Microhierax > Microhierax caerulescens. The sequence goes on along the minus strand of JAVJGJ010000037.1, from coordinate 114,561,838 downwards.
ATTGCAATGGGAAGGGGGCAAATATATGGCCTCTGATTAGCTGAAATGATGAACTGAATAAACCCTTGGCTGGCATTGCTGGGTCTTGTTGCATCACAGCAGCGCAAGCTGAGCTGGTGTAAAATGTGCTGCTCAGCTCCATTTGTGACACCAGTTCACTGTAGCTGAAGATCTGTGTCTAGCTCTGCGCTTGGGAACATCAGTCATGGTTTGTTGTTATTTTCAGCCTGCCCTACTTTGCACCGTCATTAATCATGGAGAGGTAGATGGGATGGGGACGAGACTGGCAATTCCTTTTGTGGTGACAGTCACACAGCCGTCGGTGTGCAGTCAGCCTGTGCGCCACTTTCTTTCCACCGAACCTTTCCCAGAAGCAGGGTCAATGAGACATTTAATTTATTAGCTATGCAGGGTGATTTACTGGCATCAAATTAATATGAGCTAAATTCACAAGGAGCCTGTGGAGAAGAAAAGCAGCTAAGGAATGAGGCAGCCAAGGGTTTTGTGGGTCTGTGACTCAGCAGGTTGCAATTAGGCCACATAGGGGAATGGAAGGGATGGCCACTGTCTCTTCCCATTGCAGTCTTGTTGGGGACAGCAGTGGAACTGCTTCAGGTTGACCTGTTGGGTGCTTAATTCAGCCTGTTGTGCTTTGGGCAAAGGCTTGGTGAAGATTTTTCATCAGCCTCTTTTAGTTTTTCCTCTCTCCCTCCCCCCCCCTTTCAAAATGGCAATGGTTATGAAAGGGCTGGGGTGGAGTTTTGTCTGTGTCCAGGCTGAGTGCAGTTAGGTTGTGTGTGGTCCCTGTCACTTTATGGGACTTGGGTAAACACCAATTTCTTTGTTATGTGCTGAATAGGAAAGTTAGCCCCAAATTAGCACTAATGTGAGGTCATTTAACCCTTATGGGAGGTCTTTTGAAAAATCATAATAGAGCCATGCAGGAGTCGGGACAAACCAGTCACAGAGCCCTGCCAGGTTTTGTGCAAGATTGACAAAGTGCACTATTATCATGCCGAGACAGGGGTCAAAAACGTAAATACTCTGAGACTGGCAGAGAGGAACTTTCCTCCTGCTGGGCTGATTATTCCTAAAACAGGTGCTGTCCTAAATCCCCATGCAATGGCTACAAGCTCCCCATATTATTCCTGCAGGGTTTCAGGCCAGGAGAATTAAAAGTGAATTGGAGCCGAGATGAGCGTCAGCATCTCCCAATCCAGCGTATTCATTGACTTAATGGTTGCTGGGTCAGGGCAGCTCTTCCTGCAATTTCATTGTCCAGCCCTTGAAACAGGAGCTAGTCTTTAATTGCCATTGAAAATAACTGTGTGTGGCTTGTTTGGGACATGTAGCAGCCTGTGAGTGAATGGGAGCTTTTACAGGCGTGATACAGACACTGGTGTCCTCCTTTCTTGGGCAGTTATGGGCTGGGGATGCTCCTGGTCAGTGAGAGCAATAGGCTCTGCTGGTCAAGACATCTGAAGTGGGTCTAAGTGTGTGTGGGAGTTTGCTTACAAGCAAGGTCCACCCTGGGGGAAAGCTCTGGTGACCTGTGGGACTAAGCAGACTGTCAGGGAGCCATAAACCTCTTGTAATTGGGGACCCACATTTGCAAGATTTATTAGAGCTGTTGGTCAAGACACAAAGGTGGGGTTATGGGAAAAGAGCCCACTGTCAGTGGAGGCTATGGGTGCTCCTAGGGTGTGCTGGGTGAGGCAATGGGTGCATGCAGATCCCAGCCAAGGGAGGAGTGTGGGCCAGGCTGTTGTGGCAGGGCTCAGCAGGAAGGTGGGCACAGATGGCCCAAATGTAGTACAGAGAGAGAGGTCACAGAGTGATGGAAGGAAGCATGGGAGGGTGTAACATCCTGAGCTGGAGGGAGGGAAGTGACTCAAGGAGCCTTGCTGCACACCATGGATGGGCAAAACCAGGAAGGTGGGTGTCCCTCCTGTCCTCACTGCCACATAACTGAGTGTGCAGGGCCCTGGCTCTGCAGGGATTCCTTGTATGAGCCTGTGCTGGGCATTTTGGGTGTACAGGCCCTGCAAAGGCCACTGTAGCTGGGAGAGTGGGCTTAGGCTGGTAACAGGAGAGCCTCGTTCATGTAACCCACTGCGTGTGGCTTTAGGCTGGCAAGCCCAGTTGTGCAGGCTGTGCTGTGCAGACATGAACAATTTGCGTCTCTTTTCATGGGGACCTCTGTAAATAGAGAAGAGGTTTTCCCGGTGTCACAAGAGTGCTGGGCGTCAGAGAGCAGGGCACTTGATGGGATCAGTGGTCACAGGCAGACAGGGAGCAAGCCAGACTCCTAGAGCTGCCAGAACCTCTTTATCTGTGCACTGGCAAAGAGAAGAACTCCAGGCCTTAACCAGGTAGCTTTTTACAATATTAAGCACGTTTAAAGTTTCCGTATGATTTATTTCCACTTTAAGTCCAAAAGTCAGGAGAGAAACCTTGGTCACTCATTCCTGGTGAAAACCTGGCCGTACTTCCCTGGGTGCCAGTGAGCACTGGCTCTCTAATTCCAGCCTTCCCAGGATGATTCCCCAGGTGGTTGTTGAGAAATACCTTTCTGCCAAGTAGTCGGCAGGACCGGAAGCTCCAGATACCTTCCCATCTGGAAAGGCAATCAGAGAAAATGCCAAGCCCAGGGGGCAAAATTTCAGTCTTGGTGCCAGTCTTACTTATTACGTATCTGGGTTCTGCAGCCTGGTAGACTTTCATCATATAATTTATTTGCTTCTCAACATCCCTGCAGTTATTAAAAGCATCATACTCAGAACTGCCACCCAAGGTTTCTCTAATTAGTACATCTGCCTTTCGGGGCAATTTTGGATTGTTCAGTTTACAGCTTGACCTCAGGCAGTGAATGGCCAGAATTCGATCTGGGTTCCTGTTAGCCAGGGGAGCTGCCTGGGGTCTTTAGGACACAGGAGAAAGGATCTGATACTGCAGGGATGGGCCCTGTAGTAATGTCAGCCAAATGTCATGCTCGGGTCAAGGGGGAAAGTCTCCAAATACCCTTGCCTGCCTGCTGCCACATAATGCCAGCTTGCACCACAAGGCTCTGCAAAGGGCAGTTTTCCATTGTGTGGAAGAAAAGAAAATCCAAAATGTCCTCTGGGAAGGCTTGCAACAGCCCTGCGCTGCCCTGTTTGGTACTTGTCTATGCTCAAGATTCAATGCTGGCTCCAGACAGCTGGCTGGGCTCCCCAAATGTCATCTCTTATAGTGGGATTAATTAGCTGGGTGCAAGGAGGCCTCCTTAGGTTGTGTTGTCTTCCCCATCTATGGTCCTCCCGCTCCTTCCAAATCGTGGTTGAGGTAAAGAAGTAGCCTAATGCAATTAATCCCGTCAGCTGGAATGCAAAGGCAGTGCAGACTTAAGACTTAAGACAAGGAGTAAACCTATCCCTGCCTTCCTGCTGAGCACCTCCAAATGCAGGAACCTAAATGGAGAGGCAGGTAGGCCAGGTGGGAGCGTCACGTTTCGTTTATCTGACCTTTTATTCAAGAATGGCTAAAATACTTCTAAATTCTTATAACAAGGCTTTCTCGGACCATCTGGCATCCTTCACCTGAACCTGGTCTTCAGCTTTGTCTCTCCACTGAGCTGTGAATCTGGCTGCTCCTGGGTCTGACTTAGACTTCTAGTTTACCCTAAGATGATTTCATTCTGTGCTGAAAATCAGAGCAGCAGGCACTGATTTCACTGGCAGCGATTAATCCTAAAGCTACTGAAGATATGCACAGGAAGAGGTCTCATTGTCAAGGTTATAAATCCTTCAGGTTCAGGTAAAATTGTAGCTTCCTTTTTGCACCTTTTTAGGACTCATCTGTACTTGGGGTTTGGCCACAAGTACCAGTTCCGGCTCCAGTAGAGACACAGTTTATGCTGGTGCAGTATAATTTGTTTGATCTTGTTTCAAACTGGGGTAAAAATGCATTGCTATAAGTCACATCTCCACTAGTGGTTTGCGTGGGTGACTAGACACTCAAGGTAGGCAAATTTTTCTAAGACTCGCATAAAATTACTTGCAGTATGGTCATGGCTGCAAATCCCATGAGAGCCCCAGGGGCGGCATCTCTCCAAGTGCTTAGTGCGGGACTGCCCGAACAGGTCTCCAACTGGAACAGGCACAAAGGTTGTGAGAGGCAAAGCTCAGGCACACTGACGTGCAGCGAGCAGCCCTTTGGTCTCCTGCTTTCCATGTCAGTGCCTTAGAGACAAGCGATGGCAACAGATCCTCCCTGAATATCAATGCTGAGTGCTGTTGCTGCTCAGAGCCAGCATCAGAGTTCTGCAGGTAGATGGGCTTTGCCATTCTCAGGAGGCCGACCTAGCCACCTGTGCCTGGTGTTTGGGTGCCGTGTAGTTATTTGGGGGGAAGGTATGGAAATATCAGCGTAGAAGGGAGGGTGATTCTCAGAACTTGAAGTAAAAGAAGATTGATTTATTTATTTAGCAAAGATAAAGCAACAGTTTGTTTTGTAAGAGGTATGTGCTTCTTGTAGGAGACATTTTCTGTGAGGAAGGAAAATCTCCAAGCCCCTAAGGGCCAGCAGCCCTTATGTGCTAACTGCCACCCAAGATGTTCTTGGTGCATCTCTTTAAATGTTGCAAAACTACCTGATATTTTCCACTCTGTGGGATAACTGGTACCTTGCAGTGAACTTTCTCTTAATCCCCCACCAACAACCTGCCCTGAGAAGGGAGTTCCAGTCCTACAGAGCCTGACAAAAAGTAATCTACTGGATTTGCTGTGCAGGAAGACTCGTGGATTTATACATTTGACCTAGATGCTGGGCAATCTACAAACAATCTAATAAACTCTTACAGGGTTTGGTAAGATTTGTTATCTGAGAAGGTGATGCACTGATACAATTTGAATTTAGGCTTCAATTAAGATGGCAAGATTTTTCACCCTAGATGTTGGGTTATGGCCTGGCCAGGAAAAGTAAGCAATATGAGCAGGTAGAGTAAGTCAGAATTAAGTGGGCCTTTGTATGGTATCAAATATGATAGACAAGCACCAGCTAGGGAGCAAAGAGAGCTTGGCCACTGCCAGAGGGTGGAGTAGACGGGTATCCGTTTTCCTTTCTCTCCTAGACTTCAGTCATGGGGAAGATGTTTGGGAGAGACGATGCCAGTGAGTTTCAGGGCTCCTCCAAGCTGTTGTGTGCCTGTTCGTGCACTGTAGCCCTGATAGGGAGACACAGGAGCAAACCCTCGGTTCCTTGCAGCTTTTGGTCTCTTTGACAGAGGTGTCAGCAGGAGCTCGGCTGCGTTGTGGGGGCTCTGGCAGGTGAAGACCTGATACATGGCTGTGATTATCTGTATCCTCACCAGATCAGAGCTTCATCCAGAGTGGATGCAGCTGCAGTGTGGATGGAGGAGGACTATGCAGCTGAGGGGGTGCCAGAGTGATTTGGAAGGTCCCATGACCCCCTGATAAAGCTTTGCTTACTGTTAGCGGTGCTGGCATCCTACACAGGGTAGGCTCCTGAAGAGGGATCTGCTTTTGCCTTTGATGGCTGCATGTTAGCATGACAAAGCTGGAGCTCTGGGGGAGTGAGCAGGACCAGCGCTGGGTCTGGGTCTGTTTGCAGAAGATTTTCAAAGGGAAGTCCGTCCCCGTCCCCCGTCCCCGGTCCCCCCCTGCCTGTAAAGAGCTGAGAACTTGAGCTCCACATACCGGCTTCTTCTTCCACATGAGGTTGTTGAGAAGTGACCTGCGCGGTATCAGCCAGCGAGGCCATAGCTGGGTGACTCATGAGGGCCTTTGGCAGGGGTTTCCAGTTTTCTCAGTGGAAATGAGATTCAGTTCCCACAGTTGATGTACCAAGCCCCTGCCCAGCCTTGCTTCTTCTCCCCTCCCTCTGCGTTTGCCTTTTCATTTGAATGCTTCAGGAGCAGAAGGTGTCTCCAAAGCAGGCCCAGGATCTAAGCATGAAATCCCAACTCTAGGGACAATTTTAGAGTCAAATCAAGATTGCAGAGCCAATTTCTTCTTCCTCTTCTCTATAAATAATCAGGTTCAACAGCTGTCTTCTCAAGCTATTGTGGGAAAATCAGCTCTTGCCAAAGTGCTGACAGAGAAAGGCAGGACAACTGCTGCTGTGTGCCAATTCTAGCCATCCCAAAACATCCCCTGTACCAGTATCCCATGACTTATTCAGATGAGTAATGAAAGGTGTAGAACAGAAGTGAGAAATAATTAAAATTTGCAGAGTGCTTTGATGATTCCAATACTGACCAGCCTTAGCAATAGTATGGCGTGAGCCATGGTCCTGCCAAACACAGGGCTGGCTTAGAAACCACAAACCAGGTCCCTGGTGGATGTAGGGTTGGCTTTAAAATTGCTTAACTTTGTGGGGGGTGTGCAGGAGTTGTTTTCATTTCTGTCTCTTCATTCCTGAGCCTATAGGGATTGTGTTTTGAGGTATTTTGCAGCAATCATGAAGGACAGAGATTTTTATGTAGAGAAAACTTTCACATGACAATGTGATTACAGGAATTCAGGCTTTAAAAAGGGAACTAAATAAGCTAATAACAGCAAGTATCAGCAGATTTGTAATGAGACCATGAAAGCTGGCAAACCTGAGACCTTGTGAGTTCCAGATGTTGCACACAGATAAGTATCTTTGGCCTGAGCTTTTCTAATTAGCTACAGAAACTAAGTTGTCACATAAATGTGTCTTTCAGGGCTCTGTGAACCAGCGGATTCATTATAGTCCACCAGGACAGACTGATACTAATTCATAATTTTTTTTTTAATTATTTGTGACTTAGGGATTTATGAATGAAATCCCATTGCTGTGCTGTACTTAGATTCAAATCGGAACTGTCATCTCTGCAACTGCGTGAACTGAGCAGACACTGGGATCCAAACACTTTGTGCTTCAGCTGGAGTCTGAATCTGAGCCTAGTCTCTGCTGCCGGGATCTAGCCCGCTGGCTGATAAGGGTAATTTATTCTGAGCAGTCTGGGACACCTCTGCCAGTGACATTTCCATATCTCTGCTCATAAAGGGCTGATTAATCATGAATGGAGTCAACTGAGGTATCTGAGACCAAACTAATCTCTGCTATAGTGTCGCTGGCTGACATCAGATAACTTCCTGAGGGGAAGCAGCTTTGATCAAGCTGCAGCAGTGGGGGAAATGGTTGGGAGCAATGCCTGATGTTTTGCATCTGGTCGATTTTAAAAACTGTTTTCATGTTTAAAAAGAAGTTTCTCTCAGTGAGGAATCAGAGCACTGTGGTAACTGTAGGCCCAGCCCTAAGCCCTTCCCTGCACTGGTGGCGTCATTGTCAGCACCTTCTGCTCCTGGTGCGGTATTTGCTGGGGGGATTCAGCTCCTTGGTTTTTTTGCAAGAGGAAATGTGCTTTTGTGTTTCGAGTTGCATTGTGTTGTGAAGCAGTTGATGGGAGGGAAGTGAATTAGCTATGGCTGAAAAGCTGCAGCATGGGCTCACACTGTCGGGCGCTGGGGTTAGAAGACAAAGTTTATTTGAGGCCAGTCTGAAACCCCTTTCAAGGAAGACCCAGTTTTCTTCTGTGAAACCTTCCCCAACTCCTCCCCTGTAGATATTTGTAGCTGAGTATCACAAGAAGCCTGGGCAGCAAATTTAGCTGAAATGGAAAACATCCTGGTGACATCTGCAACCAGCTCCCTCTGTAGACTAAACTGGTGTGTCCATTCCCTGCTGTGGGTTTCTTCTAGCTGGGTTTGGATGTGCTGAAAGCTCCAGAGTGAGAGCATGGGACAAGCTCAGGTCAGAGCACGCAGACAAAAAGCGAAGCTTCTTCCACACAGAGGAGCTGGCTGAGAGGGTGGGTCATGTTTGTTTATTTAAACTGAAGGTGGCTGCCCTGAAGACTGTTAGTTGGGTCAGTTGTTTGCAACCCAAACCTGTTACTGTGTAAAAACTGGTAGAGCTAGATAAAGACAACAGGAATTTTCCTGTAGCCCCCTGGGCTACAACAGATAATAACAAACTGGCCTGACTCTATTAAAAGGACATTTAAGCATCAGGTCATGTTGTTTAGTGGTACTGGGATCCAGAAGAGCCTGCAGATAGGGGTATTCACCTAACTGGAAAACAACTGCTTGAGAAAGTGTTCAGTGAGGGTGTTGTCTATCTCTCGCTTCAGAAGGACAAAGTCTTTTTTTCCTTTTCCTCATTATTACAGTGACAATAGCGCTATAGAGTGACTTCTGCAGCCTCTGTTGTGCTATGTGTTGTACAAACAGAGCGAAAAGGGCAGTCCTGCCAAACTAAGACTTGCAGTCCAAGGAAGTTCCAGTTCAGCTTTTTCTTCTGCCTTCCCAAGGAAAAGGCTCTGGGAGGCAGAGGGAGTCTCACTGGGAAAGAGTGTCTGGTCTGGGTATCAAAGGTTCCTACAAGCTTACATGGCACAAACTATATTTTTTGCTGGAAAAGCAGCTGAAGCAGCCACATCTCCCTTTGGAGAACAGCTCACTTTAACCTGCTTCAGGCTGCTTCCTCTTACTGCGTATTAATTGTTGAAGTGTTTTAATAACCTTTGGTCAAAACCAGCTGAAATTCCTGGCACATCAGAGGACAACTGGAAAGAATGTTTGACAGCTGTCAGTGGGAAAAGCTGTGTATCCTAAAGGGATTAAAGCCCTTGCTTTGAAGTTTCTTACAAGTTATACAGAAAAGAAGCCAGACTGGGAACAGTGAGCGTGAAATGACTTATCTGAGGTCACACCACAATCAGTGGCGGAGGGAGAAAGAGGATCAGAGTGGCATGGTCACAGGGCCATGCTGCACCTTGGGCACCTCCTCCAGATGCAGACCCAGCTAGCTCCTGACAAGGCAGTGGCATCTGAGGGCTGGAGACCCAATGAATTATTTTGTCATCAATCATGCAGCTGCTGATCTCTTGCTAACGAAATGCAGCTAATCACCGTCTGCCCTTGGATGTTTAAAGAGGGTTTAACAATCCAAACACAAGTGCAACCCTGTTGCCTTAGAGAGGGTGTAGCTGTGAGCAAAATTTGTCCCTCTCTTTTAAACTTTGCAGTTTGTCTTGACTGCTGCATGCTTTATTTTTAGAGCATCATAAAGGGCTTTTGTTCCAAGGTATATTTAACAGGGGAGTGGAAGGGAAGTGGGAGGGTTTTGTGCATAGAGAATGTATCTCTTGGTCTTTTTTCTAACCCACCCCCTCACCAGATACTCTTGGAGGGTGGAGTATAAATGAAAAAAAGAGAGAAAATAATAATTAAAAATACTGAAATCATAGTCAAAGGGATTGTCTAGGCGTCCAGGCCTGGAGGCCTCTCAGGCGCCATAAAACATACATTATCACAAAAAAGACAAGGTGCCCAAGAGAATGGAAGAGGCAGGGCAAGGGTGGTCCTGTCTGGCAGGAGCTGGCGGGTGCTGGAGGCAGCGCGGTGCCCAGGCAGCGCTGGCTGTCCCTGCTTCCAACCAGGACACATCACACCTAGACTGACGTGTGCTTGCTGGGGTGGTCCTGATCCTCCTTCACTGGCAATAGAGTAAAGTTAACTCGAGGGAGGCTGTGAGGGTCCTGTCTGTGGAAAGATTGGTGGTAGGGAGTTGGCAGCATTTTCACCTGGCCTTGGAAAGGTGTCTGAGAAAGCAAACTCAAGCTGGTGTTACCGTAAAGAAGAGAGACATGTACACAGGCCCCACTTTTCTGATGCAAAGGTGCCCATTTCTGCTGTGAACCATTTTACAGAAGCGCCATAATTCCTGGAGGCTGGGAGAGTGCCTCAGTGCTGCGGGTAGGCGCGTAGCTGATTGCATAAGAAATAAGACTGTATGCGAGAGCAAGCACGCATCTTGCTACCTGGCAAAGTCTGTCATTCTGCCATTGCAGTAAGATCCTCACAGGAATAAGACGAGGCCCTGGATCAGTGGCAGCAAAGCTAAGAAGAAACTTAATGCTTCAAAACAGAAAGAGAATTAGTGAAACTCAGGGAGACAGTCACCGCTGTTCTTTTGGAGTCCCAGTGAGTTTGTTCAAAGGAGAATCTGTGTTTCTGTCCTTTCTGCCAGTCTTTCCCAGCTTCCCAAGGGACCTTGTGGCTTCTCAGGCAGGCTCCAGACACACTGAAGCAGGGCAGGGCACACAGCCTCACGCTGACTGGCAGGCAGCACCAAGAGCCTGGTAAGCCCAGATCATCCGTGGCTGTCCCCACTTCCACTGGAGCTGAGGTGCATGAAGTGTGAATGCGGCAGTGGTGGGCTTAAACCCCCAAAGGTAGAAACAAGGCTCTGTTAGCAGCACGCTGGTTGCAGAGCCTAGCTTCAGGCAGGCCAAAGGGTCCGGTGGCTTTGTCTCCTGTCTGCTATCATAGAGTAGCAGACAGCATCATCCCTGCTGTTTTGCAAAGGCCAAGTCTGAAAACCTGAACACTTCCATCCAGAGGCGGATTTGGCCTGGCCATGGTGGTGCTGAGGCCCGCAGGGCACCTTTGCTAAGGCAAGCCTGTCACTGTTCGGTTTTGCTGGACACATTTCTCCCTCTCTCTTCTTTGACACAGGCTTTCCCACTCAGAGGTCAGAATCCGGTGCCCTGCCGTTCCCCTGCATGGTCTGGCTCAGTGAGTGTTTTCTCCTTCTTCACTTTTGTTGCTGGAATCTGCTAAGTCTCACTGAAAGGTTAGAAGAAACTTGGAAATCCCCTAAGGGGATGTTGCTGCTCCTTGCGCTACCCAGAGTCGGTGAAACACTCTCTGCCTGGGTCCGGGTAAAGGACGAGCACCCAACACTACAACTCTGGTCATCATAAACTGGGCAAGGTTTCCTTAATTTAGAGATATAATCAGAATATTGATCAACTAATGCCACCATCACCTAAGATTTGTGCTTTTCCTGGCTGGATAGGACATACATGTTCTTTCCTTTTCTTTTTTTGTGTTCTCATGGCTGCATGGTCTCTGCTATGGCATGGATTCTGATCTTCAGCTCTCATTTAGCTGACATTTGTGTATTGCTGTCCTCTGCTGTACAAGGTCTTGGCAGCTGGTACTCTCCAGTGATCCCCACCCCAGTGCAGTCTGTATTACTCCAGACCTTTATTTTTCATTCCCAGAAAACAGACTTTGTCCAGTTCCCAGATCCCTGGCAGGCAGGAGTTTGCACAGCAAACTGGAGGGCAATAGTTGCTGCCTGGGTCAGGTGAAGCTCAGCCCAGCATGTCCTTATCAGCCAGTGCAGATACACCGCAGTCACTCTTCATCCTGCGCTCCGAGCTGGCCGTGCTCTGAGTCACAAGCCATAGAGATGTATTTGAAGGGTGTTGTACCCAAATTAATACACTCTGTCTTCACATGTGCCTGTGTAGACACGCCTTATGCCTGCCTGAGTGGGCTGCCAAGGCCACTTGTCACCAAGCTGGGAGAGCTGAACTTAACTGTTCTGTGAAGGAAGACTTACGAGCTTTCTGGTATTCACCTGCTGGTGCAGGGCACTGAGTGGGACAGATTCAGTTAGTGAGGCAGTGATGGGGAGTGAGAACGAGTGGTGGAAGCCTTTCTTTTTCCCTTTGTTTTAAGGCTTGTACCAACTTGCCTTGTAAAATCCTCTCCTGCCTTCCAAATCCAGCCAACATGAGTCACCCGCTGAGCCCATCCTTTGCCTCCTCGTTGCAACACAGATGACAGAAACCATCCAACAAGAGTGCTTGAATCCATGATGAGTTTTGTTCTATTGCACAAATCTTTTCCCCATTTACAGGTGAGTTGCTACAGAGCTATTGCCTGGGTGGTATTCCTGCAGCTGTTCCCAAACGGTGTGTGTCTGAGTTTCCCGCTGCAATAAGGCTCTTGTCTGTGCTACAGAAGGCAGGACAGCGTGTATGAACGGTAAGGAAAAAGGTTATCCCACAGACCTGTTTCCTTACTTATCGTGTAACGCAAAGATTCCCTGAGCCAGTATGTTGCTGCATGTTCTTGGCACCTAAAGTCAGGGGGTTTAAAGTTACTTTTTTAAGGGAAAAGAAACCCAAAACCACTTAGGGAAACTTTTTGGAGCGAGCAGCTAAGAGAAGGCAAGAAAAGGAAAGAAAGGGTTAGCCTGTCAGTACAATTACCATTTAGGAATGAGAGGAAACTAAGAGGCTTTTCTTCTTCCCTAATTTATTCCTTTATATATATATATGTATGTATTTTTGTCTGTAATATTTATATATAAAGAAACAGCAAAGGACAATTCAACCCCCAGATTCATAAAAATGACAGCTATTTGGCATCGCAGTATATGGAACACGTCCACCAAACTGAAACTAATTATCGCAGAGATGAATAACTGATTCCACTCCTTTATCCTATCTTTTTCCCCCGGAGGGCTTTTCCCTCCTTCCCCACCCACCTCCCTCTCCTCCATCCTCCGGGGCCGGCAGGCGGAGGGTTACGGGCTGCACCTGTCTGGGTGTACCTGTCCCAGGGCACCTGTGCCGGCAGCCAATCCGCGGCCCTGGCGGCCTGTCAGCAGCATACCTGTACGTAAAACCTCACCATAAATCAAACACTTCGCAGGCAATGTCTGTCTGGAGCAGCGACTAGGAGAGAGAAGGCATCAGAATTTACGGGCGGCAAGGATTTGGAAACGTGGGGAAATATGTCTAATGAACTTGAGTAAGTAGATGTTTTGTTTTGTTTACCCACTCCTGTCTGCTGAGTGTTTCTTCTGAGGCTTGTCAAGTGCTTTGGGTCTGAATGAACTGGGCTCCTTGGGTTAATCTGTCCAGCTGTTTGCAAGTGGAAGTGAAAGAATGGGATGGGAGCGTTTTTCAGACTTTTCAGTTCCTTACTGATGTGTTGCTGCTCTTTGGAGGAATCAGTTGTTAGCGTTGTTATTTAAGAGTTGTTTAAAATCATGATCCTGATGATTATTTTTTTCCCCCCAGACTAAAAGTTGACACCTGGGCTTTCTGTCTAGAGGCAAGTTTGTTCTGCCTCTGTCCAACAAAATCCAACATAAGTTACAGTAATTCTAGGGTGTGTTTTTCTTAGAAAACACCTTCCAAAGTATTTACCAGTTTCTAGGGGGTTTGGGGCAGGAGTTGTGTGGTGGGCTTTTTTGTTTTCTTTTCTTCCATTTTTTTTTTCTTTTAAAGTAAATGAATTCACATTATGATTCTATCAAGTAATTATAATAGATTTTATTGTTTTTGTAACTAGAAAAAGCATTTTACACTTGCTGATGGTATGCCTTTGCACAGCATACCATGCCTCACACCTCTGGAATAATATCACAGAAATGTCATGTTAGTATGACATGATGTAGTAAAGGCTGGAGGAATATTGAACAATGGTTCAATATTGAATGCTGCTGTCAATCCAGTCTTAAAAAGTTATCTAGGTATTTAACCCTGCATGAAGTACTTGTATATAATAAAATTTACAAAGAAATATATGTCAAGATTTATACATCTGTGTACAGATACAGTGCTTCCGTATATTTTGAAAGAAAAACACAAACCTGTATGTGTTTACAAGCCTGACAGAGGTGGTGTGACAACTAATCTCTTTAACTATGAAGAAACCTGAAAAGGTGCAGCACTAATTATTATTTTATGTAAATACGGGGATCGATCTGCTGGGATTGATTAAGAATCAGTGACTTAAATTTTCACTTTCTCAACTCTTCGGGTAATTTATAGTTGATGCTTTTTGAACTTAAGAGTGAGGCCATGTGGTTTACTTTCAAAATGCTACAGAATGTTTGTGTGTGTGTACACAGGCATTGCAGAATTAGATTGATGTATTGCTAATTATGGACTGGGGCATTAAGTTACCTGATGAATTACATGGTTGCTTGACTCTTCTCTTGCTAACGGACTGTTAACCCCTGTGCCTTTCAATGAGAAAGGGGGAATTGATGGGAGCAGCATCCCTTTTGTGATTCAGATCTCAGCTCCAAAGACAGATAAAAATGCAGAGGTTGCTGTCTGCTCCTGAGGACAGATCTCAGCATGGGGGTCTGTGTGGTAACCTCCGGAGGTAAAAGGCTTCAGTACATTTTCCTGTAGATTGAACTTGAGGAAACGTTTGCCAGTCTCTGTGAAAATTTCATTTCTAGTTCACTAGCCCACAGCTGGGGGGGAAATTCTCTGGGGAGTGCAGGCAGGTGGATGTAACACCAGCAGCTTGCTGGTGCCTTGTGGAGGGGCAGGGGCAGGCAGTGCCAGCCCGCCTGTGGAGAGCCTTCTGGAGCACAGTGGGCCTGGAGTGCCTCACCGAAAGCTCCCCAGGGGCTGACGGGGAGCAGTGATAGGAGATAAGGGAGCTGGGAACTTCGTGGTACCAAAGGCTGAAACGTTCAGATGGCTTTTGGGCTTACTGTGAGGGGGGAAAAGGTGTCACTGAGGAGGAGGAACCTTGTGAAGAGGCTGCTACAGCCCAACATCTGGGCAGTGGGGCTGTTGTATGAGCTGTTAACCTCTGGCTAATCACCCAGGCCAAAGTCATACCGGGTGTAGCTTTGTAGACATCAGTGGAAGGAAAAGGCTCGCTCTCTCGGGAGCTGTGCTTAGAGGATCTGATAAGGGCAGCAGTGTGTGTCTGTGTCTGCACAGCCATTGTTCTTTACACAACCCCCACATCAAGCTGAGCACAGGGAGGATGGATCTGAGCTGTGAGCATGTGCCCAGATGTAGCTGATTTTAAGGGAGCTGTGAAATCCCCAGGGACTGGTGCTGTCACCCAAAATGACAGGGAGAATAATCTCATCTCTTCCTTTGCCACTTTAATTTTACAGAAAGGACTGCAAGAGACTAGTGTGGCATGAGAGAATGAGATGTTTTGCCTATTATAAAATATTCTAACTGATAATTTCCATAGTCTTCTAAATTGAACTTATGCCTAACTCTGTAATGTGTGGGCTTGAAAGAGTTAACCAGGAGTTACTCCCAGTTGTGGTTTTGTGGTCGAAACCATGATCGCCAGAAGCAAATTTTTGTCATGCATAAGGTGTGTTATTAAAACTTGAGTTATGCTCCTGGTGAATGAAAAGTTAAAGCCCTTTTTATAAAATCCTGGCACTAAAGCACACAAGGGATAACCACGCTGAAGCAAGGTACGCTTTCAAGGGAGACGTGGGTTTTATTTTAAGTTATGTAAAGAGAACTAGAGATTTGTAAATTAAAGAAACAACAATCAAATAACTGCTATGCAATTCACAACAAAGGAGTAAAAGCCCTCTGAATAAACTCCAGACTCAAAGCAGAGATAAATCAACATTTACATAGTATCTCTGCTTTGATGCTTTGGGTCACATTTTCAACCTATTGGTACACCCGTATAATTCCAGATAAATTGGTAAAATAAAGACAGGTACACTGATGAGGATCTACTCCTTCTCTGTTCAGTCTGGTGTTTAAATTGTTGATAATTGTAAAGTATTCATCTGAAAATGCACTTGCACTTACATTGCACCTGCAAGCGCTTCAGTTCAGCTGATTGGCAGGGAGACTGCTCCTGATCAGTGCCTCTGCTCCTCGAATCGCATGTGCTCGAGGATGATAAAGGCAACAGCTGAAAAATACATTAATCAGTGGAAATGGTTACATAGCATACAATTATATTCTGGCTGGGACTCCATTGCTAATACCCAAGTTTCAAAGGCTCGGAAGTTAAGAAAATGTGATGGCTTGTTTTTTGTTATTTCTTTATGGTTTATGTTGTTCTGGCTGAGCTGTGATTATGGAATGGGTGAGGGTAGGTAACTCTGATTCAGAAACTGTCCTTGTCCCTAGAGTGTTCATAGCCACAGGTGTTCAGAGGAAAAGAACAGGCATCATTTACCAAGGCACTTGGTTCCTGGGTGCCAGCCACCTGCTGTGCCATGGTTTTGTTTCTTTTCATCATTCTGTCTTTGCTGCCTGAGCTGTGACGCTTGCTCTCCAGAAACACATTGTTTAATAGAGGTTTAGCTAGAATGGGATGAATCGTATTTGTTTGGCAAAAACATTGTTTGAAGCACATTATGCTATTTTTTTTTTTAAAACAGTAAAGCAAAAGGCTTGCCTGACCTTGGGGAACATGAGTTCAGAGGATGCTATGAATCAGAATACATGAGTGTACATCAGCCAAGCACATTATAGGAGATCTGGGCAGCTGAGATCTGGCCCTCCTGGATGGGAAGAAAGAGGAAAACAGAAGGAGAGAGCCAACCCTGGCTGTGTCTCGCCAGGTCTGCACATAGTCCGCAGCGCAGCTGAAGAAGGTACAGCGGCTGCCAGACATGGCGCAAGGGTAGCCTGGTAGTGCAGGGGAACAGGCTGCATCGCGTGAGCTTGTGTCGAGTGTCCTGCCCTGACACATGCTTCCTGTGCCCTCTTGAGCAACTCACTGGAGGATCCCCTTCACCCACCTTCAGCCAGCTTAAACCCAGGTGCCAAGCTCGTTAGCTGGCTGAATTTGCAGGCAGTAGGAAGAGATCGGCACATCCCAGTCTCAAATGAGGGGACCAAACTGTCCCGTTGGCTCTCAGAGCACATAGGAAGCCTGAGACTCAGCACGTAACTCTGAAGTGGCAAACCTCCCGTGAGGTTTAATATTAATCTCTGCTTTTACTGCTTTCTTCAATGAGCGCTGAGGAACTAACTAACTACCATCATTTAGTGTGTTACTGCAGGATCCTCTGATAGGATGTGATGAGGGAAGTATAGAACCTTAAGTAAAACTGGGCTCTGTTCTTAGTCAGGGCCTCTGTGCCCTGCTACAGTACAAATAACCCACAGTAATTGATTACTAGATTTAAACGAGATTACCTGAAGAGCAGTACAAAAGTAACAAACTTTGTTGCAAAAGATGGCATATCTCTTTGTTGCTGCCATTGTTCTTTTTTTAATCCAAGTCTTGTAAAACTTCGGGGTTTTTACTTTTTTCATTTGAAAGCCACAGCTCTTGGAGTCAGTGAATATACGAGAATTAAAAAATAAATAATGAGTAGTTAGGTTTTGAGATGTGGAAACTGGGTGTGGAATCCATAAGCATGAAAACAAAAGAAGGTAACTGAAAGCACCTAAACTCTTGGAGTTATGAAGTGCTTCTCATCATGTGTAATTTTTCTTACGGTGTTTGAACGACTGGGAGCTTCAATGCAGTGTGCGTGTGTGTGTGTTATGTGTTGGTGGAGATGAAGGTTTGTGTTCATGAATACATGTGTACACAAGGTGTCCTTATCTGCCTATAATGAAAATAGGAAAGAGAGTAAAGTTTAGACCAGTATTTTAGAAGTACCAGGTGGTAGAACTGTTCAGGGACTGGTTTTTTTGTCCTCCCTTTGGAGGCTGATCACCCTGAAACTCAAGGCAACTCAAAACTGAAGCGTCCAACATCATAAACTGCTTCTGGAAAAAGTCAGCTATAATTCCTGAACTGCAAAGTAATTCTGTGCTGTAATTTGTTTTGTTAGGCAGGGAAGGCACTAAAGCTCGAATCTTTTGTGAAATGTGATTGTGTGGGTGGATACCTCAAGGATGATGTTATCATGTAAAACACAATGCCAGCTGGTGTCCCCCAAACATCACTCAGCACTGAATGTCTCATGGAACCCTGCAGGCTAGAAAGGCAGGAACAGTCCAGTGCTGGTGAGATTTATAGCAGAGGTTCAGGTCTGGTTCTGTTCTCTGGATAAGTTATCTACTGTCAACCCCCATGCCTCAGTTTCTCCTCCTGTGATAATAAATAGCATCAAAAGCAGGGACTTAGGTTGGTGTAAAAACTGAAGAATAATGAGCTCAGATCTTGTGTTTATGTGTCCTAAAGAGCTGTAAGGAACCCAAGAAGGCCAAGAGATGTGTGAGTCCCTTTTATATTGCTCAGGTAGGGCCTGCCCCTGGAAGGTTTGTCTGGCTCCATGACGCTTTGGATTCAGCCTGCAAACCATTCCAACTGGTTTCAGCTCTGCAGGAGAGATGGGGTGGGGGATTCTGTCAAAGAGCTTGGCAGGGCTCTATCTCCCTGAGTGTCAGCACAGCACACATCATCCCAGTCCCCACCCTCCTCCATCCCACCCGCAGGGACGCACCACACCTTCCCCGTTGCATGCATGGCCAGAGCCAGCTGCACGGCTAACCCATCCTCCTGGGTGGTGCTGAGCACCACTGGCTTGTATCGACAGTGAGGACTCTCAGCACCCTTTTGGGAAACAGGAGCCATTTCTCACAGATGCTGATTATGGCCTCTCTTCTTTCCATCCCAGCCACCACACATTACTGCTCTGCACTTACTAAATGCAAGTAGATGACCTGTTGTGAGCATCTGTGCAGGGTCCCTGGCTGAGCATGGTGGGGTTAGCCTGTCTCATGCATGTGCCACGCAGGCTGGGTGCTCCCAGGAAAAGAGAGGCTCACGCGCTGTCTTTGTGGGTGAAACAGAGCCGAGGGATGGCTAGGAAACATCGAACCGTTGTGCTGAGCTAACGCTGCACTACCCTGAGGCTGATTGTGCTGCTGAAATGTCCCTAAAGAAATCCAGTGACAGAGGCCACATTGTTATCCAGCTGCCAGAGAAAATATTTTGGTCCTGTAGGTAGCGCAGGTCAGGGTCCGTGAGATTAGTGGTCTCCTATGCCTTTGCCTATGGATCGACACTGTATTGTACTTGGCATTTAGGCAAGGTTTTCCATCGTTAGGCTGTGTGTTATGTTTCTTTCTGTGGTTTTTGTTTTGTTTTGGGTTTTTTTTCTGGTTCTGTGAATGGGCCTGTGACAGTATGCTTATTGGTGGCTGTATTGTCACATTGTCTTCAGATGTGCTTATTTATTAAACTTGCCAAGACAGGATAAAATCAGAATTTAGCTGAGAAGTTTGGATTTAGTAACGAGGCTGCTCTGTGGGATGCTGTTCTTCCTTGGCAAAGGGGCCTGGTTTACAGGCTACAATCTCTACCCCAGAAAGCGGTCATGGTAAGAACTGCTTTTCATTGAGTGCAGGGTTGATCCTTCCCCATATTACTGATACGGGGCTCTTGGGGAACATCGGGGTTATTTCAAGAGGGAGGTGAGTGCCACGCACAAAGCCAGAGCTAATGACAAGTCCCCGCGTGAACTGCCTGGGGTATCTCTGAAGTCCTGCGGGCTGGGGGCTCTGTTCTGTGGCTTTGAATTCCTGCTGCTGGTTGCCATGGATTCTCTGCTCCTTTGATAATGTGATGTTTCTCTGTAGCCATCAGCATCTGGCATGGCTAATATTTAGGTTGGAGGCTTAATCAGTTATAGGGGGGAGAACAAAGACAAGTAACACAAAGCTTAAAGGCCAGCAAAACCACCCACTGAAACCCAACAAAAGGCAAAAGGAATACAAGCGTTTCTTTCCTGCTTGGCTGATCTCCCCACCTAGACCCTTTGGGCATATTCTCCTGTTTCAGCATAGCCCTGAGTGTTTATTCATAATCAGGAGGCCACTGTTATGGTAGACTTGGCAGATAAATAGGGGAAACAGAGATTGGGTGGGATGGAGCAGGGAAAGGGGGCTGGTATCACCTTGTGTCAAATTCTAAACTGTTTGGAAACAAATAGGCTGCTCCCTTCCCGAAATCGTGCACTGCTTTGCACCTGACCCCGAGGCCCCAGCCGGGTGAGTCTGTGCACACAAGAAGGGAGGCTGCTGGTCCCACGTGTTTGTGCTTCACTCACCGATCCTCGCTTTGTCTGAGCCGCTGCATCGAGGCGACTGCCTGCAAAAGGGAAGATTGTTTCACCAGAGAGCAGACAGTTTACAGTGGACAAATATGCCATAGTCACATGGAAGGGGCGTCGCAAGGAGTGATGAACGTAAAGTTCACATGTGTTTGGATCTGGATTTAGATACCTCTTTCCTGCACCTCTGCTTCCCAGAGATTGCTAAGGCTGAGTCGGAAGCAGGCTGTAGAAGCAAACTGACATGATCATCCTGTATCTGCATGAACTGAAATGCATCAGATGTCAAAAAGGTGCCTCTAAATATGTCATCATATCTTCTTATCTTATCAAATCACCTTCTTTCTTCAGATATTGGTTAGCCCTGTTGACCTTCTAGAATAGGGTCAGAGCAGAGGTGACCTCTCTGGGAAAGTAAGGCGGGATGGAGTGGCATTACGTCATATCTGCAGAGCTGTCCCAGCTGCAGCGTTTTATCTGAGGCAATTAACGTGGCTGTACTCAAATACATTTCAGTGACTGCTAGGGATCATACGAACTCTGGAAAAGAAACAAGATGAAATAAATGTGCAATCCTCTTCGTGTCACCTTTGTCCAAGTCCTCAGCTGATGGAATCAGTGCAGACTCCCTTGGACCAAAGCAGTTCCCAGTGCATGGGAGGAGCTGCTGCTTTGCTCTGCTGTCGGCTCGCTGACTTTCAAAGATTTTGCCGTTTCTAAGCACTATGGGGTCCTGACAGAAGCTTCCAGTGAATCTTGCTGGAGTAGCCTAAAATGCTGCTATCCTAATCTTCCAGTCCCTCCTCTCTGCTGGTGTTTGTGGCCTTGTAACAGGAGTATCATCACGCAACGTGTGCCCACAATTTTGCGTTCTCAAGTTCAGGGCATGGCATATGACTTTAGGAAAGTGCCAGGCTGAGGGTAGGACAAGTTTTCTATTGTGCCATCTCTACTGCAGGGACAGTTTCTCCTAGCAGAGGCCTGGGTCAGGCAGTGATGAGTGGTGATGTCTGCAAGCAGCACAGCCAGAGCTACCCAGCAAAGCCAGGAGCCACATGTGAAAATGAGATACAGGCTCGTAGGGCACTTTTCAAACTTGTATTCTTCATAAACTGGACACAGCTACAAGTGGTTGAGATCTCAGGCCTCCTCTCCAACTTCCCTCTGCCTTTTGAGTGCAGACCAGGTGATAAAATACTAAAACATTAGCCTCTTGTGCATGCAGTGGTTGTGCCATGCCAAAGCAACAAGGCAGGGAGGCAGAATGGAGTCGTACAACAAGGAGTGCTTCAGTTGAGGGAGAATAAAGCTCCAAAGCATTTTTCCTCGTAATATCCGTCCTTTTTTTTTCAGCTCCTGAATGCGTTATTGCTACATCTTACTGTGGTGTGTTTATCTATGTTGATTACGAGTGATAGGAGCTGAGTCTCACCCTGAGAGCAAGCTCTGTTGCTGCCTAGTCTTCCTTGAGAAGATCGGATTGAGAACGGGTGAGGATTCCTGTCCAGACAGGACTGAACAGCCCATCGCCAAGTCGACAGCAGTGAAATCTGAGTCATGCCGATTGCTTGCCTTGGAGACAGCAGCGGCACTGAAGGGGCGGGAGGGCTGCGTGAGAAACACTAAAGACAACGAAACTCACAAAACACCTGGTGAAGTTTCATGCGCGGGGTGAAACCGGTGTTAGTGGATCATCCCGATGTGCAAGGGAGAAGAGGAGCAGACTCAGCGTCTCCGTTATACCAGTGCGTGATGGAAGCTGGCGGTGGCCAGAACCGTAAGGTGGAAGCAGCTGGTGTCTGTACCAACCTGAGCTCAGAGCCCGCTGCCACGTGAGCACAGAAACCAGTGGGAATTGGATGCCTGAGGCCGTTAGTAAAGCTGTTGCCAGCTGCTCTCCTGTGCACCTCAGATGGGGAGGGACTCCGTGTGGAAGCAACATACTCTTTAATAAAAAGTCAGCAAGAACAGCAGAGGCAGCCCTTGATGGCCTCATCCGTGCTGCTCTGGGAGGGACTGTGTACCAGCACAGAGTTGCTACTCTGCTCAGCCAAGGAGAGCTCTCGAGTCTGATCCAGGAGCATCACCAAAACTATCCATGCATGGTTTATACCTGTATTCCCTGCTGGAGATGCAGCAGTGTGAGAGATCGGTGCATGGCCGGGAGTAAAGCCATCTTAGCTGGGCTGTCAGGGAGGATGGACCAGCATCCTTCATCCCATCCAAGGTCCACCTCCGCACCCTTCTAGTTTCCAGCCTAGGAGCATCTGCTGAGCACCTGGCTTTTCACCCTGTCAGCGTGGGCAGCTCGCACCAAATGGGCTGGCAGTATCTGTCGTGGTTAGCAATAATTGGGAGTTTCAGAGATGCCAGATTCCTTTCGAGAGGAATTATTGTTCTGCAAATGATTCACTTAAAAGTCTAGCCCAAGACTTCTTATAAACACATGGAGAGTAGCTTAGTGGAAACAACATATTCCCTATAGAAAAGCCATTAAAGTGCAGCATTCATTCATAAACTCCTGTAGATTTTCTTTGCCTTTCCATAAAAAAAATCAGCAATTAAAAAAAGTCTGCGCTTGGCAACTTTGGAGATTTAAAGAAATCTTACAATTTTTTTAAACTTTTGTTAATAAAAAAACAGTCTTCCCTTCCTGGATATTTCTGTTTTGATGAAATAGTAATTTTTGTCCACAAACTTGTTGCTTATGATGAATAGTATGAGCTGTTGTGGTGATACCATATACACGTGGCTGAAGGATGTGACAGGAGCGTGGCCACTGATTCATCCTCTTCTCGGAGCGGGGGAAACCTGCAGTACAGAGCACCCAGAGAATGTGTGGAGGTGCTTCTGTGCTGGCTGCTAGTAGGATTTGCTGGAGAAAAAGGAAAGATGACCAATGTTTGGGTAATTAAGTGTCTGACAGTTTATTAACATAAGATGGAGAGACCTGGAGAAAGTGCCAGAAGAGAGGATAGGCAGGGCATTATTTTGGTATGTTGCTTCTCAGCTCACGTAGTCCCATGAGCCTCACCTTTGTCAGGAATTTTTTAGTGGAAGGGAGTGTGTGGTGATCTGCCTGTCTACTTCCCTCTAAGTAAAATCATATACAAATGCTTGAAAAAAAACCAAGTTAGTCTGGAACTAAATCAAAAAAACATGAACTACAGCAAAGAAATATGACAGGGTTTGGTTTCATCTGGGTAGGTCAAGTCCTCTGAACGCTGAGTGATTGTTTGTATTTGTGGGCTGAGCTGGCCTTTAGCTCCAAATTCAAGGAAAAATTTTGCCAAGTTGCCTGGTCACATTGCATTCAGTTTACTGACCAACATCTCGCCTTGAGGTCGGTGACCTGGCTGCCTGGTAGTGTGCGCTTGCTGATGAAGGAGCAGTTGCAGACGATGTGTGTTTTGCATCCCTGGGGCAGGAGGAGGGAAGCAGAGCTACGTCTGCCTCTCTGCGTGGCCCCACCAGAGAGGCTCAGGCCTAATCTTGTACATAGCTACAGGCAGAAGACTTGGTAATCCCAGCGACTGTGGGAGTTAAGAACCAGGAAAGCATCCCTTCTCCATTCCAGCAGTGCCTTTGGGAAGCCCTTCGTGTGTTCAGCTGGGTGGCATGGAAATAGCTGTGCAAGATTAGTATCCTTCACTGCCTGTTTCCTCTGTCTGGCTCAGTTTTAGATCTGTGCGTCTGATGAAGAATGACACCATGAACTTCCAGAAATTCCCCTACACCAATGAAGACGAAGCCTGGAAGACCTACCTAGAGAACCCCTTGATCGCAGCCACCAAAGCTATGATGAGGGTGAATGGAGATGATGACAGTGTGGCTGCCCTGAGCCTCCTCTATGACTACTACATGGTATGTGCCCACTGGGGCTGGGTGTCTTGGGGGAGTTTGTACCAGGGGAGAAGCATGAAGGTAAAATATACGCTCAGCCACCTTAGGAGGGTGGCCGTCTGCTGAGCTGTCTGTGTTTTTTACACAGTGATCCTCATAACACCCACAGGTATAGAGTGCCACTATCATCCGCAGAGCGCAGGTGGTAAACTGAGGCACAAACCACCATTATACCGTAGAGGGAACCCAGAACAGGGTGGAAAACTGAACCTGGGCCTCTTGAGACTCAGGCTGATGGGTTTTTCCCCTGACAGCTTTCATGTAAGAAACGGCAATGCTCTGAGAGACATGGAGCTGCAGCAGCGAAGTGCTTTGCAGACCCTAGCATCTTTATTTTTCTAGTGCTGCTGTAGGGTGGAGCTTCAAGAAATGTGGATATGATTTAGCCCTAACTGAAGCCAATAGCACTGATGTTCCTATTCGCTTGGGTGCTTTTGAAAATCCTCCCCAGAACAAGATGATGTGGCTTGCCTAAGGTTACCTTGGGAATCCATGGCAGCAGCCCAGCAAGAGCGCCCTGGTCTCCTGTGTCCTCACCCAGTGTTTATTATTCACCCAGTGTTTTATCTATGAGACTTCACTTGCCACACAGACAAGGCTAATTTCTCCTCTCTTTTCCATTAATAAAATATAACAATAAACAAACTCTTTGTTCTGCCTTGTTCTAGGTCCCAAAGGAGAAGAGGATTCTTCCATCTGGAATGATGGGACGCAATGAACTAGGAAAGAGGTTAGCTTCATTTTTTGCTCTCTATAGCTGTCTAATTCTCCTGCAGCTGCTTGCATGCATGATGGGTCTCTTAGCTTGCATAAAATAGACATCAAAGCACAGTGTTATTACCAACAACAGTGGAGGTTATTAACCCTGAGACATATATTAAAATTCTTTAGGCCAGATCCCAAGCAGGTATAAATTGAGCTACACCCATTTACACAACTGAGGAACTGTCTAGCTGTGTTCAGGGGAGTTGCACTGATTTGCAGCAGCTGAAGAGTTTGTCTTCATTTCCTACTTTGTGACAACTGGAAAGGGGAAAGGGATTAAGCATTGGCAGCAAGAAGGGAATGACCAAGTCCTCTTCCATTCCCTTAGCTGATAAGGGTTTCTGTTTCACTTAGTTCTAGTCTCCCAGGATTCTCTTCCAGTGACTCCCATTTGTCCTTTGAGGTTTTTGGATAATTAACTATTCAATTAATGGCTCATTTGCCACTATGAGTTCAGTTCCCCTTCCTGGATGCTGTGTACTTTTAACAACCTTTTCTGGTTGTCTGTTTTTAACTACCTGACAGAATAAGCCTCCTGAACGATACCTCATTCCTTCTTCATAAGTAAGCTGAGTTAAGCTGTTTTCTCCTCTCTGAAAGGCCACTGCATTCTTGACGGTGGCATGTTTTTTTACTAACTATGGAAATTTCACCATATAGCTGAAGGTGAAGCTCTCGAAGCAGAGTGGGTGGGAGCTACTCGTTCAGCTTTACTTCCCTTGGGGGTAGCTTGTGCTGCCAAGAGGTGTGCGGGTTGCTTTGTTTTCTGAGGATGGTAACAGGGGCAATAAGCCATCTCTTCCCAGCTCAGCTAGGGATGCAGAGTCAGCAGGGTCACAAAGTCACTGCTGCAGAAGGGACCAGTTCTTGGGGTGCTGCACAAAGGGATGGTTTCTGTGTGCAAGAGGAGTGTGGTTTTGTATGTGTCTTTATCGCTTAATAGCTCCTGTACTTAGTCTTTTCTGCTTTGAAGTCTGGACCATACACCTCACTTCCAATATTGCAGCCCTGTCAATTTTTCACTGATCTCATGTTCTCTGGGAGTTTTGCTTACTAAGCTCCTGGAGTTTGTGAACTTGCACAAGAATCAGCTTTCCTTAAAAAAAAAAAAAAAAAAGAAAAAAAAAGAAAAAAAAAGAAAAAAGACAGTTTAAAAAAATCAGCTTTCAGTGTCAATGAGTCTTAAAAAGACTAAGATGGAAAGACCACATAGCAGTTACCCTTCTTATTGTCCCTGCTGCTCTGAGTGTTTAATAGCCTAAATAAAGAAATAATGGATGTAGGCCCTGGATCTGCAGCCCCAAACCACATCTAAACCATATTCTCTGGTTCCATGTGATCATCCCTTATCTGCTGAACACCTTTGGCTCTTGCTGATTGCACTGAGAGGTGTGTGGGTGGGTGGAGATCACCCATGGGCCTGTCAGATCTCCCATATCAAGCAGCAGATGTACACAGCTGACTCAAGGTCACCTGGTAGCTAGACTGTGCAGTTTGCTTCCCAGCAGCACATCAAGGCACTTGCTTCTTGCTGTGACAGCTTGCTGGGGTTGCCCACGCTCTGCCCTGGCTTGAGACAGGACCCTTTCTCCGCTAGGCACTGCCACGGAATGGAGTACGACCCAGACATCGCATCCTTTGATGGCTCAGCCCATCTCATGAAGCTCTTGTCTGAAAATGTTTCCATGACCCAAGAATATTGTGAGCCACAGAAGAAGAACGGCTTAAGTCTTGAAGGTGTTCCTACTCCTCACAAGCCAGTCATGCTTCCACCAGGCACTAGCAAGCTGGATGTCACCCCAGACAACTACATGGTCCCTCCAGGGGATGTATACGACAACAGCTCGTTGAACTCCCTCTTCGAGACCATCCCCGTAGCCCCACCACAGCAGAGGTGGCAGCCAGACAGCACTTTCAAAGAGGATCCCCAGGAGGTCAGAGCTGTTAGTGGGTTGCATGCTGGCAGTGCCGCCCAGGGGGTGCTGCACAAGGCTATCTCTAGGTTGGGGTTTGCTCATGCTGGAGTCACTGGGAGCTTTGCCTTTGCATTAGAAGCTTGATGCCATTCCCATGGAATTGTTGGGGGGTTACATCGATTTTGGAAATAGGATAAGGCTTTGAAATGAGGGTTCATGTTTTATCTGTGGCCTCTTGTAATGTCTGGGAGAAGGTGGATGGACAAAGCAGTGAAAGATTCCACTTCTGACTGTTTTGTTTCCACTTGTCTACAGTCGCTACTCTTCAGTGATATCCTCAAACCCCAGCCAGAGCCACCTTGCCCTGAGACTTATGCTACAGACGGTGTTAAGAGGTAACTACCAATCCACAATCTCTGGGTTTCCAGTGCACTTGGCTGTGTCCCTTTCCTCGCCCCACTGCCAGTCCTGATGATGACCACTGCAGACCTACAGATCTCATGCTTTTGCAGAGACAAGTTGTCCCCTGGTGCCTTAGGAGCAAGTTGCCATTCCATGACTTTTTAGACACAAAACAGTGATGAATTTCAGTGTTTGTAATATGAAGCGGGGCTTAGGGTTTGAAATATTTTGCTGAGACGGAGTCAAACTCAATCTCCCATTCAGGTTAAGCAGATGCAGTTGTGCCAGTTCATGTTTTTAGCTGGAGAGGTGTGGGGTTCAGGCTTTATAGCACTTTGACCAGCAGAGCACCTCCAGCACCAACTGCTTCCACTGCTGTGGTCACATCTCATCAGCACCTTGACCTGCACCCAAGTCTCCCACGAGAGGGTTTGCTGTGCATTCCAGCCCCCTTCCCAGGGAGCCCTGCTTGCTTCCTGCACCATTTTTCCACAAGCTACTTGGAATGGGGTAAATGACAGAGAAGATGAGGATGACAGTTGATAAGGGCAATAAACAGCCTCCTCCTAATCTAAGGTTTAGGCTCTCACTTTGGATTTAGCGCTGTTAGTGAACCTTGATTTCAGAGGGTGCCACTGCCTGTCATTCCTAAAACGCGCGAGAGATTTCTTCCTCCTCTCCACCCCTCTCTCAGGCAGAGCTTTCCTGCTCTAGATACCGCATCAAACCTCCCAGCAGGTAACATTATTTCACCTCCCACTTTTTATTTGCCTCCTGAGTCACCTGACTTTGTGACTCAGCTGTCAGACGTGGGGATTTTCACACAGACAGCGGCTCCTGTTTGTGAGCGAGAGGCTTGCTGTTTGCTGTTTATTTGTGCACTAACATTCTCTGGCGCTCCTGGCTCTAGATAAGAGGAGTTGCCAAGCCTATCTTCAGAGATGGCATCACAGGGGAGGTGGAGCAGGAAAAAGAGATGGGTTGGTGACTAAACAGGAATACGATGATCCTCAACTCCAGGGCACTTGAAGGGTCTGTGTGGAGGCTTGTGTACAGCCGGTGGCTTGCACAGATTCCTCACAGAAGAAAATAGCTTGAGCTATAGCCTCATGGTTTGAATCCTCATAGGTGTTGGTGAATGCCCAAGAGCAAGGCTTCTTGAAAATCAGGCTCCTCTTTTAAATCTGCTTGTCAACAGTGACACCTTCCTCTGTGCAACACTACAAATCTTTTCTGTAAAGTCTGAAGTTGCTGCCCACCAGACTGTGAGTTCAACAAGCTGGGCTTCCAAGTCCATTTTTAAGGACCTGGATAAACAAGCGGATGTCAGTGTCCCGCAGGTCCTCCTGTTCCTACAGGACCCTTCAGGACACAGTCTTCCTGGGTCAGCCGTTTATGGGTGTGAATTTAGAGACAGGAATCTGAGTTGAGGCTGGTGTAAAAGTCTCATCACAGGTACCTATTTTTGTTTGGTTTGTTTAGCTTTTGATTATGCAATGGTTCTGTAGCCATCCACAGAAAAATAGGGGTTACAATAATCTACAGGGTTGGGTTTTTTTAAGCCAAAACTAAAGGGTAAAATGAGGATATCGGAGAACAGGGTGTTGGGGAGGATCAGTACGTGCTGTGCTGGGAGGTGCTTGAAGGTGTAGGGGCACGTGAGATGGGGAAGAGGGCAGAGACTCCTGTGTGTACAGTGTCTGTAACCTGTAGTGGTGGAGACTTACATGTCTCTTCTTTTGCTTTTGGAGTGAAACAGCAGCGTGTGCTTATTCATCATTCTCTCTTTGTTCCATACAAGTGACTTTGAATACACTCTGGGGTCACCCAAAGCCATTCACATCAAATCTGGGGACTCTCCCATGGCCTACCTCAACAAAGGACAGTTCTACCCCATCACGCTGCGGACAGCTGGAGACAGCAAATGTTTACACTTGTCCTCAAATAAAGTGAAGGTAAGAGACAAACTGACAATTTTGCTGACACACGCTGTAATCAGACATCCAGCAATTGTACTGGCCTGGGAACAGAGCTGAACATGAAGAGTAATGGCTTTGTGGTTCATGTTGGCTTAAAGCGATGAATAGGATGGATTCACTTATAGCAAGTTAATCCTCTGATGCACAGCAACAGCCTTCACATTACCTGGCAGCTGAAACCTTTCACAGTACGGTCAGGGATGTACAAAAGGCCTCCCTAGCCAGTGGCTGGCTGGGGGCCCTGGTGGGAAGACTTCTGAGCTGGAGAGAGGTTCCCTATCTTGCTCCTGGGATGTGTGGACAAGCCCCAGAGCCACCCCTGAGACTATGCTGAGCTTGAATTCCCTGCAAAGAAACCTGCTCCTCCAATCCCGAGCGGTATTTAGGGGCTAGAGTTTGGACATCCCAAGACCTAAAGGATTCCTGAAACTGAGAATGTCTAGAAAAAGACCATTTCGGCTGTCCCAGCCTAATTCTTGCTGCAGCACTGCAAACATTCCTCCAGTGCAGGGTCCTTTATACCTTGGAGACAGCGGAAACTCATGGGCAGCGCAGTTAGAGGGCATACAGGGCATCTCAGTTTTGCTCCTGGCTGTGTCACTGCCTGTGCTCAGGACCGTGTTCAAGTCCCTTCCCTCACCTGCCTCAGTTTCCCCAGCTATAAAACTTTAACAGTGACCCTAAGCTGGCCCTGGATGGAAAGGGCAGTGAGGGCACCAAGCGTTAGCCTGCTGTGTGTACTGATATGGGATATCCTCGCTGTGTTACAGAGCGTTGTGATGATTGTTTTTGACAATGAAAAGATCCCAACGGAGCAGCTCAAGTTCTGGAAGCACTGGCATTCCCGCCAGCCCACAGCCAAGCAGAGAGTCATTGACGTCGGTATGAGCGGGGCTGTTTGATCGCGATGGCTGGGTGGGGTCAATAACTTCTAGCACCATTTTACTGCATTTCCAACACAGTTGAAGCTTCAGCATCTGGCCTGGGGGAAAGCAGGGAGGAGCAGGCTGGTCTGATGGCTTCAGAGTCTTTCTGGCTGAGGAGCTCTTGTGGGTTTAAGGCTGTTTGCCAAGTGTAGGGACATGCACTAGGAGCCCAAGGCACATCAAGAAGTCTCAGTCAGAGAGACAGAAACTGCTACACAATTTTGGCTCTTACAGGTGTGACCTATGGCTTCTTGGAATCTAGGAATCTGAGCTAGAATCTAGGAATCTTGGAATCTAGGAATCTGACAGGCTTTGGTACCGCCTGTCCTTCTCCACTGCCACCACACAGGCTTTGCAGTGTGTTATGTTTGGCCAGACGAAGGTTTTGTCTGTCCAGCTGAGCACCCTGCTGAGCAGCTTGTGGCTCCCAGCGAGACACACAGTTGTTTGAATTTCGAAGTAATCTGCATTGATTTTGCATAACATCACTACTCACGCAGCAGTCACCAGCCAATACCTGTGACTCATTCCTGGCCTATCCCTTACATATGCGCACTTAGGCTTACCCAGCGGTATCACAGATGGCCTCTGTTACATTACAAGGCTCCTTGTAGCCTTGGAGTCAGTGAGAGGCAGGTTTTGGGGGAGCAGAAAGCGTAGGGAATGCAACCAGTTTTGCGCCAGAGTGCAAACTGCTTCTCCATTGCATTTCAGCTGACTGTAAAGAAAACTTCAACACGGTGCAGAACATCGAGGAGTTAGCTTACAACGCGTTGTCCTTCGTGTGGAACATCCACGAAGAAGCAAAGGTACAAACTGCTTGTGGAAGGGATCTGGGAAGCAAACCTGTAGCCTCCTTTCTGACGGCCCAGGCGCGCTCCCCCCACGCCTCAGCTGAAAGACAGAGAGAGTTTCAAATCCAAACAATGCTGTTCCAGTGGCCCCAGGTAGTGTTTGTCTGCCAGGACAGCGGGGAAGGACACCATGCTTCTCTGTGTGTTTAAGCATTGCCATTAGCTAATAAACACTCTGGGTATACCTGAGACTGGCTCAGAGATGTTTTTTTAGTGCTGATGGATAACTCTGAAGAAAGCCTTTTGCAGCAGGCAGCCTAGATCAGGGCTCTGCTCACATGTAGGTGAAGCCTATTTAAATAAACCACAGCTTAGGAAACAAAGACCCTTCTTTCAAGGCAGCATTTTGAGGCAGAAACGACTGACGCCCTTCTGTGGCTTGTGTGATGTGGAAGGGAGCCAGGCAGGTCACAAGATCCCTTTTGACCTTAAAATCTATAAAGCTTATATCGACGTCTTTCCAGCTCTCCTGTCTCTTCTGCATCTCTTCAGAGTCTCTCCTTAACACTTTGTATCTAGTGTGGACTGAAAGAAGCATATAAAACCAAGATTAAGTCATGAAGAAAAAAAAGAAAAGCATAAATACCCCATCTCTCTGAAGCTGGTAGCTTGGGAAAACTCTGGTTTGCTTTGGGATCTCAATAAGCCCTTCTTTTAGCCCAAAGGCGACCTTGGTCTTTTACAACCCAAGAGGTTAACAAATGTCTTCAAGGCAAAGTTGTCAGAAATGGAAATATGTCAGGTATGTGGCAAGCCCTCGGGGGCACCTCAGCAAAACTGGATTTAACTCTTAGCAGAAACTCTGTGCATGCACTGGCCTGGGGCAGGTAAAGGTGAGACTTCAGAGAGCTGTGAGGGCTGGGAGCCCCGACAGGAGGGGTCAGGTATTTGGGTCGTCTGTAGCACCTGTTACTTCTCTTCTTCCAATTAAATTTCACACCCCAGTTAAGTGGTTTTCTTTTCTAAATATAGGTACTGACTAGATCTAACATTAGGTTTCAGGGCTGAAATCCTCAGCCAGAGCCCTGCTGAGGGAGCTGTGGGAGCTCCTCCAGCTGCAAATCTGTCCCCAGAGTCCAGGGGAAATTTCAAGGTCACACAAATGAATTTATAATTTGGAGATACAATGTGGGATTATATCTGTGCTCAGCATTTTTTCAGAAGTTTCCACTGGAGGTAACTCCATCCTAATCATAAAGGAGACCGGTGTATGATGAATATTTATTTCACCAGCAGCAATGATTTGTAATTCCTGAAGCTGTAGTCTAGCCCTCCTCCCTTCCTCCAGGGTGTTGCTGTCTGAGGGTCCCTTGTTCAAATGAAAGATCAGAAATATCAGCAAGAACATCCCCAGGCAGACTTTGCATCTGGTCTGGCGCTTGCCTGAGCCGATGGGGGTGGATAGCCTGAGTGTTAATAAAGAGATGGAGAGCTGCAACCGGTGTGGGGGGAGCCTGTGGCTGGGAAGGGCTGGTGGCTGCGCTGGGGTGGGAAACCCACAGCTCGTATGCTTGGCTGATGCCACGAGGGTTGGGAGGACGTTTCAGTAGCTGCTTTTGCCCCTACCTGCTGCTGTCATCGCTGTTTGACAGGAATGTTTTCAGCCCCGACAAGCTGTATCAATCTGTTCCTGTTTGCAGGTGTTTATTGGGGTGAATTGCTTGAGCACTGACTTCTCCTCTCAGAAGGGAGTGAAAGGCGTCCCGCTCAACCTCCAGATAGACACTTACGACTACGGCAATGGAACCAGCCAGCTGGTGCACCGCGCCGTCTGCCAGATCAAGATATTCTGTGATAAGGTAGAACACTGCTTTTCCACCAGGTTGTCCAAGAGGAATTTTAAACTGCTGAGCGGTGACTCTAGGAGAAAAAACAGAAAGGTTGTGAGAATCTGGAACAGTCAGGGCTGAGGAACAGAGATGGTTAGCCGCCTCAGCTGAGTAAGCACAGTGAGGATGTGTCTGCACTGCTGAGGCTTTGTAGAACAGTCTCATTAGAGAGTTTTCCCCACATCAGACCTACATGGGATTGTCCTTCATAATAAACTCTATTTTTGACAAGTTTTTAAGCAGCAGAAGAGATGAGAATCTCCTTAGAGGTTCTTCCCTTCAGATATGTTCCCACAGAAAAATTTATCTCGGTTACTTTTGTCTGCACTTTTCATTTTTAAAAGCAAATTTCACTTTTGTTGTTGGGGTCTTTTTTCATTTCTAAGTATCAGAAAGTTCTGCGTGGCCTTTAGGTTTCTGAGGTGAGCAGTTTTGAATAAAGGCTGCCTTTACCTTGGCGTGCTTACCTCCCAGAGATGGTCAGTACACCCTCTCTTGCCAATGTCAGAACTGTCAACGTCCTGATTTTGCCTTATCTCCCCCGCAGGGAGCAGAGAGGAAAATGCGGGATGACGAAAGGAAACAGTTCAGAAGGAAAGGAAAATGCCTGGACTCCAATAACAATGGTCAGTGCTAGTGCTTGTTACCTGATCCGAAGGGTGTTGAAATCCATGTAGGCTTGTCCGTTAACTTCCACGAGATCTGGCCCTGGGTATTTCCAAGCCTGATGAAATCGGCACCATTCAGAAATAGCTTGTCAGTCAGGTCTGTGTCTGGTCTCCTACCAAGACTCTCAAAGCCCTTCATTAATACTAATCAACCTTGCCGAATTGTCCCGGGGTCTTGGCAGGGAGCCTTCCCTAGAGGAGACAGCACTGGGCAAGCCCTTGAGACCTGGTTCTGCAGGGTCCCATCTTTTTTCTAATACTTCTGTTGGGCGGCCTTGGGCAGGTGCTTTCCCCCCTCTGCATGTAGTTGCCTCTTAACATGCCACCTGAACTGAGATGAACTGGACTTTCCATCTGTAGGTCTGAAAGGCTGTTTGCTCTCTGGCTTCAGAGGGAATGAAATCACGTTCCTGAGGCCGGAGACTGACCTCGAAACCCAGCCAGTCCTGTTTATCCCCAACGTCCATTTTTCAAACCTGCAGAGGTGTGGCACGGTAAGTCCCTTCAAAAAAACAACCAACCTCTTGCCCTCATCTGTCACCCCTGTCATTTCCAAACTGATCGGTCCCCCAGACATGACTTGTGTTATGTAAAAAACCAAACCAAACCACAATTCTTCTGTGGAAATGTGGTGAACTTGAAGATGTAGCTCTCAGGAGTGGCCTAGATAGTCATGCAACAGCGATGGGCAAGATAACCCTTCCAGGTTCCTTCCAGCCCGATATTCCTGTGGTTTACAGGAATCACCTGCAGCTTCCAGAGGACTGGAATTGTAGCAAAAACATTGACAGAAAGTAAACTACAGAAAAATGTGACCATTTCAGTCCCTGTATGTGTGGGACATCTGTCACTTGTCCCCTGCCCCTCTCTGTCCCCTTGAGCCTAAGGAAACCCAGACCCAGTGTCCTTCAGAGCTCAGCAGTATTCCCAGAAGGAACAACTGTCTCAGTTTATCAAAAAGGGGGGAAAAGCCACCTGTGACAATACTGTAGCATCCTGTTGTAGTGGCTGCTCTACAGAGGTATCGGCATCAAAACCAGGGACTAGAAGAATTCTGGTTTACAACCAAAGACCTTGGTCCTGCATCCCGAGCAGATTATGAGATTTGACCTGCTTTTGGGTCTAGCTAGATGTGTTAGGCCTCTTCCAGGCAGTGGAGGTTCTTTATATCAGGTTTAATTTAATCTAAGAAACACATATGGGTGTTTGGGTTTAATTGCATAGGAAAAATGATGCACTGGGAGGTGGGAAATCATGTTTAAAATGTGCCTGTGTTGCCCTCCCCAGCTTCACTGGCACACAATGATACTGTGCAAACTGAAAGATTGACGTTTTCTTTCCATTTCAAGGTTCTCCCTCCTGCTGTTCCCAACTCTGCGAACAGGTAAGGATGCAGCAGGTTGTATTGCCCATCCACCAGCTGCTCTGGGTCTTTGTGTACGGTGCAGTTGGTTGGTATCCACAGGCAGTATATATCTACAGGTGCAAAGTAACAGCATGGTGTCTCCCTGATGCCCTTGAGTGTCAAAATATGTGTTAAACTTTGGCCTAGAATGGACTCAAGGGATGCAGAAACACGGATACGTTTCTTTCCCTATCGGTGAGCCACTCCAGCATGAGTGTGGCCCTTGACCGTCCCGCTGTTCTTACTGAGACAGGGTGTGAAAGGGCAGGGGAGGAAGATCACTGAAGGGTTCAAGTAACCAGAGACAGATACTGCTGTAAAATAAACTGGAATGAAGGAGAAATCACACTTACAATGTGTCTGGAGTGGGGAGAACCAGTAGTTACCCTGGGCTTGATCCACTGTCTGGTGATATCAACACAGAAACAATGACATGAAGGTGTAAAAGACTTCTGATTATGATGTGATCCCCAAACCACTGCCTGTGCTCACTGGCATCCCTGTGTGTGTTAGGCAGGAAGTTGCAACTCTGGTAGAGTTGCTGTAATTACAAACCCGATATTTAATTGCTGAATGTTTGTTGGAGTAATTGGTTGTTCGATCAAAAGTTCAATTGCTGGAATTGTTTTGTTTGTTACTATTGTTCAGTCTTCTTGAGAGCACTGTATTCCTTTTGCCTAGGCTGCCCTTAAAACGGAGTGGTGCCTCATTCACGGACGAGTTCGACCCGATACCTCCAAAACAAACCAAGGAAGAAGATCCTCAGAGAGGTAACCCACGGGATGGGAACTCTTCTTGAATGCGGCGGCTCATTCGATTCAAGCAACCTTGGATCTGGAATGACATGAGGCCGCGTGGCTCAGAGAACACGCTGTGAGGAGCCCTGGTTCAGTGCTGTGCTTTATCTCTTGCAGTCCTGTTGTACGTGCGGAGGGAGTCCGAGGAAGTGTTTGATGCTCTCATGTTGAAGACACCAGATCTCCAGGGCCTCAGAACAGCTGTAAGTGTTATCAAAAAACTTGTGGCACACGAACAAATGGCAGATAAAAGGGCAATGGTACGTGGTATGTAGGGAGCTGGACATAGGTCTGCTTATATCTCAGGTCTGCTTTCTCTTGAGAATGGAAATGGAAATTGTGAGTAGCAGGTGAATTCTGCCCACAGCTCCTGGCACAGGCTGTGTGTTGCTAGAAGAACACACCTTATGGCAAGATGTTTTGTTCAGATCACAATGTAAGTCTCCTCTTGTGAAAAAACATTCATATTTTCCATTGTAAAACATCCTTTCCATTCTCAAGGCTGTAGATGTGCAATCTGAAGCCGATTCTGGCCTCATGCTGGAATTCCCTGTGCTGTGTTTGAGGAGCACACGGACATATTTCTGTGATGATTATCAGCAGCATCTCTGATAACCCCCCTGTCTTTGGAGATTGCTGGGAAGGAAACAAACAATAAACCTCCCAGATTTGGGGTGGCTTTATGGCTGCACTTTAAGCTCTGTTGGTTTTACAAACTTTTAAAAATAGAGAGTTTGAAAAATGTCAGCACGGAGGATTCTTTGCCATCTTCTCCCTCTCCCATCCCTCACCACAAAGAGTCAAAAAACCTCTACAGAAAACGGGTGTGAAAAAGTTTCAGAACTCCTGTCACCCTAAGGCCGTAGCTGGGGGAGCTCTGGAAAGCTTTGCCGCAGCCGAAGCAAAAGCTGCCTCAGCCACAGCCACAGCAGCCACGGCCAAACACCTCCTGTAGTTTCTCTCACCTTTGGATGCATCAGCAGAGGAGGAGCTCAGCGGGCTCTTTGCCCAGCAGGGCGAAGCATCGAGGCCCAAACAGGCCAGGGAATGAGAGGAAGAAAAGGAGGATTGTTCGCAGGGTTCCTGGCCTGGCAGTAGCCATCAGAAAGAGAACCAAGGCCAAGCCGCAGCCCGTCCGTCTATCCGCCCACCGCCAGCCACAGCCATGTTCAAATCGGCCCGTTCAGATCATTGCTTCGACCCGTTTTTCTCGAATAAAAGGGACAGGGAATCCTTTGCTGCCAAATTCCGCTGGCTTGGTGTTATCTTTGATTTTTATCATAGGAATTTCGTGTTACAAGTACAAAGAATTGCCATGTTTTCTCTCACAGATTTCAGAAAAATATGGGCTTCCTGAAGAAAGCATTTACAAAGTCTACAAAAAATGCAAAAGAGGGTAAGCTAATCTCTCATCTGCTTTAATGCTGTGCCTCTAAAACCCCATTCTCTTTGGTACCCTGCCATAGGCTGAAATAGACTTTTAACAAGATAATAAAAAGTAAAGCCATGTGACTCTGTGCTATTTGGAGCATATAAAACTCAGATCTTTCTGGGCTTTAAAGATTTGGGATAATGCTTGTTTGTATTATATGTTTGGAGTGTAAAGTCTCCCAAGGAAAGGAAGTTGGATGAAGGAGGAATTGTTTGGGTAGTTTAATGGGTGATCTTTTGTGTCTCAGTCTAAAAGCCTGAGGTTATGGAGAACTTATCTTACTGCCATCAGAGAGGTATAAATGTTTGCTTCTCCCAATCAAGTGCCTAAATGTCCCTGGCTCAGAAAGAGACTGTACCAGCTAAACAGCAGCATGGGTGGCCTCGGTGGAGGAGAAGGGAGAGCTGAAAGGGGGGCACCTGTCCCCAGCTTTGCCATCCCAGCCCCAGCCCAGGGAGGTCAATAGGAAACCTCACACTCCCTTGGGAGGTGCAGGATCAGACCCTTCTGGGCACTGGTGGCTCCTGTGTGGCCCCAGTACAGAAATGCAGGTCCTGCTTGAGACGCCTGCGAGGCGCTGCTGGGACCGGCACAGCTCAGGGTGGGGGTGACAGCGAGGTCTGCAGCAAACGTGAAATGGCTTCTCAGTTTCAAGGTGGTGTTGATCAGCGAGGGATCCATGTGCATCTCCCCCGTGGCTGAGAGGGAACGGTGCTGGTTTGCATGAGCTGAGAACCAGCTGCTGGTCTTCCGTGGAGGGCAGTAGTCTTGATGGGGAGCCAAGTGCTACTTTCAGAAACGTTTTCTGGAGTCAGAAACTCCCTCTGGGTTCTCCCCGTCTCTGGCAGCGAGTTCTCCCTTCAGCTGACAGAAAGGGAACGAACGACTCATCAAGCCTCAAGCTTATTTTCATAAAGCTAAACCTGGAGCCCTTCTTGCCGAGCGAGCGCGATGCGATCAGGCTCTGCGAGCAGCGGTGACTGCCTGGGAGATGAACTCATTGTTGTTGCTGGCCCCGGTCCAGGGTTTGAGTCTGAGGCAGGAGAAGAGCAGGGCTGGTGCCGTCCCGCATTGTGCAGCCCTGCTCTTCTCACTAGCTGGGCCCCCCCGAGGGGTCCCCTGCGTAACGGGACGAGGGAACAGAGCCCTTGGGAGCCGAGGCTTAGTCCAAAGCTCTGCTTCTGCCTCTGCTTTCTGGTGACAGTGCAGTGAGAAGGTCCTAAAGCTCCTTGGGTGGCGTCTTCCAGCTCATTTGGTGCCACCAGAACTCAGTCCCCACGGGACTCAGCCTGCGTGCCTGGAGTGGAGCAGAGCTGAAGTGAGCTGGGGGGCTGCCAGGCGGGAGCGGGAGGGGCCGTGGCTTCTCCTCCACGCCTTGGCGTCGTACCACTGAACTGGGAAGCTGTGACAACCCCCTCGCCTCTAAATCCACAACTGAGCAACCTTCCCCCATTTTTTAGGAGGGGTTCTAGATCTGGTCCTAATTTTAAGATGATGGATGAGCTATAGAGAGGTACCCAACTTTGTCAGGAGGCTCTTCCACCTGCTCCTGAACTGGGGACCCTCAGTGCTGTCAGATGCTGCTCATCCACTAGCCCCAGAAATAGAAATTTTCTCCCCAAAGAAAAAAAGCAACACTGGCAGCCTGAGGAGAGGGGTTGCCCCCCACACCTCCAGCCACGGAGCACCTCGGGCAGCTGATGGCAGAGCACAACTGCAGAGGACGGGGGTGGTCAGTTTATTATCACAGGTTTGGGATTGAGCCAGAACTCCGGTGTGGCAGCTGTGGTGTTGCGTGTGACGTGGCCATCACAGGTCATCAGGCTGTCAGCGGGCAACTCCTCTCGCGTAACTCCAGCCTGGGCTGCAGTTTTCTGAGCCAGCTGATCGTGAGCATCTGCATGGCAAGAGATCCAAGCGGTGATGAGTTTGCAGGTGGACCAGGAAATGGCACCGCTTCAGGGGAGAGGCCACCTGTACTTTGTTTTGCTTTGGTTTTGTTCATTACTTGATCTGATAAGTAGTGAATGTTATTTAATAACGATTGGGAAGGAAAACAAACAGATGTCCTTTCCATCTCTTTCCCAAAATGGAGGAGCAAAGAGGTGTCTAATGCAAAGAAAAGGCAACGCCTGGAAATGAAGATGAAAAAAAAGAATAAATTTGACACCTAGTTTAATGAAAGCTGGACGTGACTGATGCCACAGGTTATGGCTGGAGGTGGGAGTCGTACAAGATTTTCTCTAGTCTGCTAGATGGCGGGGTCAGACACTGTTTTCTGCTCCCCCAGATTTAATTTTCCTTTGAATATCTTATCCTCTCGCTCCACCCTAAACAATCCTCTCTTGGTAATTACAGCTTGAGGGTCAGATCTTCATCTGGTGTAAGCTAGTGAAGCTCACCGGTGCTACCTGGATTTCAGAGGTGAGGACCTGCTGTCAGCCGTGGGCCTCCTTCGTGTGATGAGCTCATTCAGATGAACTTAGTCTCAGGGTGACTCAAGAGCAATAATAAGTAATTTCGTATCTTGGTGAGGTTTGGTCTAGAAAAACAATACAGGGCTCAGATTCCTCATCAACGCTCCCTTGAATCTTTTGTGGTTGAGAAATCAGATGGAAGCGTGGTGGCAAGAGGTACAGGTGACTTCTCCGGCTTCCTGCTCTAAGATAGCCAGCGATGACTGGAGCAGCTCTGTTGCAAGGCTTTTGTGACAACCCACCCTTGGGAATCCGCGCTGTCAGAGGCCGGGATCCCTGGGATCCCGGGATCCCTGGGATCCCAGGCTTGGGGACCTGGGCCCCTCGCCCCGCAGCAGCCCCAGCACCGCTGCTGGCCGGTGCCGGGGGGTGAGAGGATTCACCAGGGAGCTCCGTGGCTGGTGTCAGCGCCTGTGCCAGCCTCCCCCTGCGCTGGGTGGGATGCCCTTCCCCCGCCATGCCGTGACAGAACTGATAGCCTGTTGGTGAAGGGGTTTGTGTCCCAGCGTCGAGCCCTGGGACGTGGCTCACACCAGAACAGGCTGGACACGAGGACACAGCTCCCACCCTCCCCCCTGAAGTTGGGCACGCTGGGGCAGGGCTGCCCTGTGCCTGCCCGTGCACGCTGGGATCACACGGGCAGGGGCCGGTCGTTGAGCCCGGTGTGGCTGTGCTGACCTCCGAGGTGTTGCTCGGGGGGGGCAGCGGGGCCCCATGTTTGTGCTTGTTAAGCTGTTAGGTTTGTTAGATGCTCAGCCTTTTCTTTTTCTTGTTTTTAATCTTGGCTTGTGGAGCATTGCACAATTAATGCTATTGCCCCATTAATGACCCCAGCAGGAACCTGCAGGGGATGTGCTTTCTGCAAAGAAAGATAATTTGTTCTCTTTGTTTCCTCCAAACAGTTACAAATTTCATGTCTGATTTATGGGAACACAGCGGGGTGATGCAAAGCCGCCCCGCTACTCCCATCACAGTGATGAGGGGCTCTTGCCTGGCACAGAACTGCAGCCTCAGGTTGAAATCAGCTGTTGAAATGTTTCCTTCTTCCCCGTGTCTCCCGTGTAATTGATTCCAGAAGCGGTGTGATCCGCAGCAGGGCTGGAGGTGTGCCCTTGGGAATTCGGGAATTCAGCCTGCCTGTGTGTGTTCCTCGTGGAAAGGGCTCCCAGGCAAGGCTCAGGGCACGTCTGCATGGGAGGTTGTTCTGGATATTCCATTCCAAACCACTTCCATCCATTCCCAAAGCAGTCTCAGCTTGTTCCGAATAACGCACCCCTACAAGCATCCAGGCAAGAAGCGAGGAGTGAGCAATTCTGCTCTAAATTCACACCCTGCCATAATCCAGACTAATTTGCCTGTGGAGCAAACGCTGGGCCTAGGCATGTCGAGGGTAGAATTGCGAAAAGCTCTGCAGGATGTTCCTTTGTGTTGTATTGTGGCTTTAATTAATTAATCGTGGCTGAGCCCCTCAAATTGGGGAGGTTGGATGCTGCAGGGCCTTCCTGTGCCTGCCTGGGGCCGTTACTCCCGGAGCAGCCTGGCAGCGGGCGGGCAGCAAGGAGCGCGGCTGCCGTAACGCCACGCTGATCGATAGCAGGGCGCTGACGGCAGGTTTTAATGGGAATGGTGTGCGGAGGCATTTCGAAGAGGGCCACCCCCACGCCACGAGGCTTTGCCGGTGATGTGATTTCCCACTCGTGACAGGGGACCCCGGGTGTGCGCTGACACCCAGCCCTCCCGAAAGCTGCTCCGCAAACCTTTCCACGTGCCTTGTCTGACCCAGCCGTCCTCCCTCTCCCGTAGGATCCTGGTGAACATGGACAACAACATCATCCAGCACTACAGCAACCACATGGCCTTTCTCCTGGACATGGTGGAAGCAGAGAACAAGTTCCAGATCATCCTCAAGGAGCTATAAAGAGCCGCAGGCAGCACTTACCGGGACTTCTCTCAAAGCCGGCAAGTTTGACCCAACAGAGCTCAGCCTCGTGCCTCAGCTGGTTGCTTTTACTTGAATCCACTGCCTCTGGGGAGGGCCCCGCCTCGGGCTGGGCTGGAGACTGCTTGGAAGATCTGTTATCGATGTGAACGTGGAACTTCTCTCTGTTGAGTTTATTATTATTATTATTTTTTATTTTATTTTATTTTATTCCCTTCTGGCGATGGGCCTCACCTCCTGTTTCACAGCTGGGAACGCGAAGCTACACTGACACGGCTGGCAGAGCCTGGCAGAGGCAGGGACGGCCGCTGCGTGCTGTCTGCCTTGGCCCGGGGCTGCTCCCACCCCGGGCTTTGGCCTTCTCCCACCCCACCAGTCACGCAGAACCTTCAAACCATTTCCAGCCGGGCTGAGCCCAGCGCTGAGCTTCTCTCTGCCCACAGAGACTTTCACAGATGCTTTTAAAACTCCCTGTTGAACGGACACTGCCTGCTCCCACGCCACCCCCACCCCACCCCCTGCCGTATTTCTGGTTGTAAATACCATGAAGGCCTCCATAGCCCTTGTTTATACATTTCTGATGTACTGTTCCTTTTATATTTTATATATGGATAAATATGCATCGTTTTATATTTGACTCAGTATGGTGACACAGCATTTCAAACACAGGCTGCTTCACATTTCTCCGTGAACTCCTTTTGTAACTGTGTTGTTGGTTTTGTTGTTTTGGATATTCTGTAGTAATAAAGGTTCAAAGACGGAAAGTGAACTGTTTTCCCCCAGCTCCGGAGGCCGGAGTCAGGAAGGGCCGGGCAGGAGCCAGGCAGGGAGGTGACCTCAGAGGCACAGAAAGGACTCGAGGTTGGTTGAGCACCACACGCTGTCCAGGCACGAGGAGTTTGTCCCTTTGAGCTGTGAAGGGCTGAGAGACGGCGAGTGCTGCCGACCCGCTCGCCTCTGTGCCTCTGCTTCCACCGGCACACACGGGACAGCCGGGGCTCTCCCTGTTCCACGCCGGCTGCCGCAGACGTGCCATCATGGCGCTGCGGGTGGCTGGAGGTTCCTGGGCAGTTCTAGGCACATCCCTTTGGTGGGGGGATGACACAGATTTGGTGAAATTTTCAGCGAGTCAAAAAGAAATGCCCTGGTTTGCTGCTGCTCACAGGAGGCACAGCTCAGCTCAGCTCAGCCCAGCCCAGCCCAGCTGCCCTCCACGTGCTGCCCTGGCTGTTCCTCCTCACACCTGCTCCCTCTCACACCAATCCCTCACCCTGTGCAAAAAGCTCTGCAGCTGCTTCCCATTTAGGTTAAAAAAACACCAAGGGAGCACTGATTTTCTAATTAACCCTCTGACCCCTGAGAAGTGGGGGTTTTCCTCCCCCCTTCCTCTTTATCCTCAGCTTTTTCTGCCTGTGTTAGAGCTGCACCTGAGCCCCGTGACTGGGAAGGAGCAGCACCGCTCCCACTGGGAAGGGGTTTTTGCAATGTGGAAACGCATCAGGCTGGTGAATTTTGGATTACTTCAGTGTTGTTATCAGGATGAGAAAGGCCTCTCAGATAAGTCTGAAGGCTTATCAGCCTCTGAGGATC
This sequence comes from Microhierax caerulescens, assembly GCA_035590215.1. Classification (NCBI taxonomy): domain Eukaryota; kingdom Metazoa; phylum Chordata; class Aves; order Falconiformes; family Falconidae; genus Microhierax; species Microhierax caerulescens. The sequence continues at coordinate 114,519,303 of JAVJGJ010000037.1, read as the reverse complement.
TCTCGGCACTCTGCGCTCCTTCATATTCATAGCACAAACTCTTTCAGCAGGATTTCTCCGCTGCAGCATTCGCGCTGTGAGGCTGTGCCTGCAGCTTTGCTACAGCAGGATTTCAGTCCCAGTTAAACGTGGACACACCAGGAGCCCCCACCACTGAGCATCGATGGCTGTGACACCCGTGGATCCCCTCATCGCCCTGACGCGTCGGGCAGGCGCAGGGGCTCCGTTCAGCAGCAGGACTCTGTGCACAGGGCTCGTCCTGTGGAGGGTGAAGAGCACTCGCTGCTCAGGTAAGAGCAGACACTTCCCACTACCTGTGGCAGAGGGAGCACCCAGCCCCCTCGAGGCGAGGGGGCAGGTGGCTCAGGGCAAGCACTGAGTCCTCCGTGCCATCGGAGAGGCCTGAACGCCGGGGACTGGTACAAAGAGCAGATGGGTGGCACTGGCAGCACCGCGGTGGCCCGCTCAAGGTTTCTGCAGGGTGCTGGTGCTCTCCCCAAGGAGCTGCCATGCCCTGGGGACCAGGGGAAGCCCCTGGTAGTAGAGGCAGGATGCTGTGCTGGTCTGGGAGGGCTGCAGGCAGCTGTGGGGTGTTTTGTGCGTGTGACTTTATGGGCTTTTGGTGACCTCTTCTCCCTCAGTGAGTTGCTCTAAAAGTCTGATCTTGGGGGTAACTTCCTACTGGTGTAAACGGCAGCACGAGCCGTCTGCTTCTCAGTTATTCCAGCCTAACGCCATTGACTCTAGTAGCCCTACTCCAAATCTACACCAGCAAAAATCATCTCGCGTTGTAACTTCAGGTTCCCAGCAGCAGTGATGGATTTTGCTGGATTTTATGGTGGTCGTTTCACACTGGGTACGAGCCCGTCCCAAGTTCTGCTGGGTGAGAACTGCCCTGGCTGGAGCTTTGCATGTCCACATGTCGCAGACTCCTTCCTCCCACCTCCTGTTCGTGGGGCAGAGGCAGAGAACCAGGTGCTTTTCTGTGCTTTTTTGGGTAACCTGGACTTGGTGGGGTTGTAAATCGCAGTAACTCCGCTGTGTGCAGGGAAACGCCGGTTGATTCACACCAGCGTAAGAGCAGGCACAGTCGCCGCCCCCCGCCACCCCTGCCCAGGGTGGGTGTTTTGCTGACTGGCTCAGTATCGTTCATCCCTCCCAGCAAAGGCGAGTTGCTGGAGCGGTTGCGTAAAGCGGAGCTCCCAAATATGTGAAAGCATTCTTGACTCTTTGCCTGGAGCCCCCCAGCTCCTTTTGAAGATTAAGATACGAGTGATGAAGGCGATTCACCTCGGAGCGAACAAAGGTCGTGTGAAAGTATGAACCTGCTTGTGTTTTGCGAAAGGCTCACGCTGACGAATGAGAGCAGCTTCCTCCGGAGCGGCGCCTGCTCCGGACACCCGGCAGCTGCTTTATGCTGACTCTGCTCAGAAATGCTCAAATCATCTGGCTTGTAAAGTGTGCCCGGCGGGTGCACGGCACAGGGCAGCCAGGCACACGCGCACCACCGAGGTTCGACACGTGCTTGCACAGGCGCCGTCCTTCCACGGCCCGACAGCCCAGGCGAGCCCCAGCGTCCAGCTGCGAGCGAGCGGTGGGTGTGCGGGACGTGCCCACGCTTCTGCCCTCCTTCTCCCACACTTCTGCCCTGCTCCCTGCCAGCGTAACCCCTCCTGTGGGCACGGTCTGTCTCCAGCACCTGTTTTCTCTTTGGTTTCTCAGATGAAAACACCAAGAGGAGTTTGGTTTTGGTTTGGTTTTGGGTTTTTTTTTTTTCAGTGCCCGTTAATTGTATTAATTATTCAACATCTACAAAACTGGAAGCTTTCAAATCAACTTTAGCTGATGATTGTCTTCCAAAACACAGTACCAAGTAGTGCTAATTAGCTGCTGAGCTCTCAGGGAGCGTGCTGAGGAAGGCGCTTACTGTTAGCGCACACTTTGCAGAGCATGATGGAAGTCCCGTGCGAGGAACCCTGCTCTGGCACCTGCGCTCCGCTGCTCACAGTGCCGGGAGCCATTCCTACCATCGCTGTAGATGAGGGAATACCTCCGGAGTGTGCTGGGCGAGTAAGTGCCTGCAGTGACAGAGGTTCATAAAAAAGAAACAGAAACCCTGAGCTGGGTTGTGCAAGAGCTCTGGTATCCCCGGTGCTGGGTGGGGGCTCTGCTCTGCACTTCTACAACCACCACCCAGTTTCTATGTCTTTATTCATGCTTATTCATTCCTTGCATCATCAGCCAAGCAGCTGAGGCTCTTGGTGTGTGGTGTGGTTCTCCATCACTATAAAGGGAAAAACAGCATCCTGTGTTTTGTTAGGACACCCACGCATTGTTTGGAGATACCCAACACAGCACCAGAGCACCAGAAAGGATCAAAGGCAGAGGAGCATGAAACTGTCAGCATCTGTTCCGCAGTGTGGAAAGCTTTAATGAAATCGGTGAGGGTCCCCCCACTCTGCCTGCTCTCCTGTTTCCTTGGGTAGTTCCTTGGATTTGTGTAACCACATTTCTGGTCAGTGAGATGGGTACTAAAACCCTCAGCCTGTGTGAATGTCCTGGTGTCCTCTGCTGGAAATTGTCCTTGGCCATAGAACCAGAGTGGAGTGCTAACGCCTGGTGTGCACAGGCTTCGGTTTCGCTTTGCTGTGTTGAGGGTTGCCTTGATGGTGCATTTGACTGTGACCCCTGTGCAAGGGATCACCCAGAGCTGCTGGAAACACAGAGAGCCCAGCTCCAAAGCAGCCCAGGCATCAACAGCTGCTGAATAATCAGCTTTTAATAAAGCTGCTGCTTTGTATCAGCCACCAACTGATTTAATTGGGAAGTATTTTGTCTCCCTGTAGTTCTCCGTGGTATAGTACGGAATAGTTCTGTATGTGTTGTGTGCTCCGGTGGGCCAAGGGCTCGAGTCGCCTCTCATCTCATGGCCGGGCGTTCTGATCCACTGGAATTCTCTTCCCCTCTTTTCAGGCTAGAGCAGGAAGGAGATGCAGGGGTTATAGCAACAGCGTGCAGCTGCGTGGATGGCTGCGTCTGTGGTGCTGGTGTCCCTTTGTCCTCACGCACTGACAGGGTATTGCATGGGCTTCTATTCAAACTGGCATGACAGACCGATGAGAATGGAGGGAGGCATTTCTCTCCCCTCTGCAGAAGGGGTTTCTCGCTCATTCCCTTCCTCTCAAATGATGTGGTAACGTCCTTACAGCTGTGGGTCAGGCCTTTAGCATGAACCAACTGGCCTGGCTCTGCTCCTTTAGCTGAAACAGCCCGATTTGCGTTGGCTGGGGATCCCGGCCTGGCTTAGTCAGCAGAGCAGCGCTCGGGGAGCTGGCGTGTCGACGCGGCGCGTTGCAAGTCTGGGATACGATCTGGATACGGCTCCAGAAAAGCCCATTAACCCATCCGTGCTGCTGCGAGGGCTCTGGAGAGACTAATGGCACCAGCGTGTTCTCTCGCTTCTGTGGCTGGTACAAAACCTGCAGCTGGGTAAGTTCAAACGCTAGAAATGGCAGCAGCGTTGCTATTGCCTGCCTTTCCAGCCCTTCAGTGACCTCCCAGAAGGACTTCAGGATCTTAGAAGAAATAAACAGGGCAAGAAATATGAGTCTGACTAACTGAAAAAATCGTGCTACTTGCACCTGGCAACAATTAGCCAACGGGCACTGAGGGACACGATCTGATCTGCTGAGCTCCACCTCCACCCCATGGCAGCTCTGCAGCCACACAGGAAAGGTCTGCTCAGCGCAAGGAGGCTGCAGCAGGATTTGTCCCTGCATCTGCCTCGCTCTTACCCACGCTAAGCCTGGGTCACAATTCAGTGCTGTTCCATGCCTGAGCTGTCCCTTTGGTGCTGAGGAACGACTGTGACCCCTGCCTGCAGGAGCTGCAGGGACTGGTGGGGTGGCTGTAAGTCAGGGTGGTGTGTTTAACCCATTCCTCGTTGAGTGTAGGTCCCTCCTCCTGCTTTGCAGGCATTTCCTGATTACCAGCTGCAGGACGTGTTTCTCCCCCCATTTTATTCAGCTTTATGTCAGGAAAGCACTGGTGAAGCCTGTGGAGGACAGGGCAGCTGGAGGGTCATAAAAGCCAGGAGATCATGCTGAGGTGCTCTAACGCCACTCTCCAGCTGGGGTGCGGAGGCTCTCTACTGTCAGAAGGCACGCCTTGCCCCCCTGTCCCCCCCATTCCTGCAAGTGCTCCTCTCTCCCAATCAAACAGAGGAATATTGCAGGTGAAATGTCTGCTCAGAATTATGTGATAGTTTTACACACGCACCAGAACTCACAGAACCTGTTTGTCAAATGTGCTGACAGTCAGTGATGCTTTAATGGCCTTTACATGGCAAACATGTTGTTTTTTCAATCTTGCCCTTAAAAATAATACTGTAAAATATGGATCAGCAAGCTGGACAAAGAGCTGGTGGTCAGGACTCCAGTGCTGCTTCTGCCACGCTGCTGCTGTGTGGTGCTGTGGATGATATGAGACCATCTAAAGGTGTCAGGAGACACTGTGCTCTCATCTTAGAAGGTTTAGATGCTTGCTCATCATAAACCCACTGTCTCCTGCTCACAAAAGGCCCTACGTGCCATGTGCTATGAAATTAAGCGCCTTTCAGAAACAGTGTGTGTCTTTAGGTGCCCATGTGCTTTTGCAGGTGAGCTCTGCGAATTTCTGTGCTTCATTTTTTTTCTGCCGTGTGGGCAATAGCACTGTTTTGTCGCATTTGTGTTTCGCTACCTCTAGTAGTAAGAAATACTTCAGAACAATTCTTACTTGTGCCTGGCCCAGGGAACCCTGCCCGTGATGGGCACTCCGTCCATCGCCCTGTGTTTGAGGTGAACACAGCACTTGAGCAGTCCGGCTTCGGGGAGCCTTTGTAATCCACAAGGTCGTACTGCCCAGGCGAAGGAGGATCTTTACAAGGTGGGATGGCTGGAGCCAAGACAGTCAAGTAGAATTTCTGCCTGTCAGGAGAAGAAGAGATTTGAGGAACTTGTCCCACACTGATGGGATTATATGTCTGGAAATAAAAGCTGTGGTTTCTGTTAAGTGCCCTGGGGAGGTGGGTGCCTAATCCTCCTAAGCCAAAATCTTTGGGAAATGATCTGGGGGAAAATTTGCAATTGCAGTGCCGTAGACAGCCCACTTTGTTTATTGTAAAATAGAAAGACTTGCCAGTTGCCCAGCCTCTGTAGAGAGCTGGCTGCTGAGCTACTCCAGAGCCAGATAGTGCCCCAAGACAGCAATGCCAAATGACTCCAGCTGGGAGTTCCCCCCAGTCTCTCTCTGTGACTGAAACAGGAGAGGGAGCAGGCTCTAACCCCAGCAGCTGGGCGTGGGGTGGTTTTGTGTTTTCTGATAACACAGACTGGCGATCTTCTCTCCTTGTATTTAATTTGCCCTTTCCTCTAGCCCTCTGTCCTTATCAAATGCCACTTGGCGTTGCTTCCCTCCCAGCCTACAGCTTCCCACTCTTTTTACAAAACCCCTGTTACAAGATCCAGCTGCTGAGAGATGTAGTAAAGATACACCTGTTGGGTAAGGAGAGCCGTGGGCTTTCTCATGTTCTCATTCTTCTCCTTGGTCAGGAATTTATTGTTGATCTTAATCTTAGGCCAGGCAACATCACTGCATGGTGACAATAAATTTACTTGAACAATTTGCTGATGGGCAGATTTATTTGTCTTCTCATAAGGGTACCAAAGGGGAGGAGGGAGTTTCCTTTCATGCCTTTTAATCTCTTTGAAACAAGCAGCAGGATGGAATACACGGAATGACAGTCCTGGCCCAAAGGAAGTCCTTGAGATTTTTACAAGCCTCTTCCCAGCTCTAGTTCCCAGTCTTAGCAGGGGCTTGGGAAATGCCCATGTTTCAGCTGTCAGGTTCCTTGAGATGCTGGGCAGCCATGAGCATCCCTCGCGATTCCTGCCCAGTGATTCCCGCATCTGATTCCCTACGTCCAGTGTGTTCCCCTGGGAGTGAGTTTAGGCACGGGCAATGCAAAAGAAACGCAGCCTAATGCTTACAGCCCAGGACGTGAAGGATCTTTTTCCAGGTCATGTGTGCTCTGGCTTCTTGCTCTGTACAGTGGGGATAAGAAATTACCCCTACATCATCAGGGCGGTGCAGTATTTAATTACTGTTTGTAAATGCGAGATCATCTGATAAAGGTACCTCTGATACACTGCTCCAGGGTGTTATCAACCCACACTCCCCTCCGAGGCAGGGCACTGTAACACTTCCACCTCGGGGCCAGTTCCTGTAAACCTGTGGCGGTAACTGGCCCCACTGGAGCAGGCAATACAGTGGGACACTGGGATCGCTCTGCTGTCTGATGTATTTTCATATATCCCAAGAACGTGGCACAACTTCCAGGCTGGCCTTACCTGAAAGGAGTTTTCTTTGCCTCCTCTGTAGGTTTACGTGGCTGACAGGTTGCAGGCTCTGGGGTAAATCTGTGCCTCCCTGCTAGGCGCCGGGCGGTCTTTGATGTGAAGCGAGAGCCTGTGGGAGACACCTTGACGAGGGTATGGTTGATGTTGTAGTGACCTACAAGACAAACAGGAAAGGGATGTAAATACCAAACAAGGCAGCAACGGTGGCACTGAGGAAGGAGAGTGTATCACTCAGTGAATGTAACAGAAGGAAAAAGAACCGGTATAACAGGACTGTGTGAGGAAATCACTTCTGGATTTAAAAAGTGCTGTCCTGGGCAGAGCTTATTTCGAGGGACACTGATAAGACAACACTAAACTTTGTCCTGAGCACAGGCACATAGATATTAGCAATTTTAAAGAATCAAGCAAACAGGAGAAGAACTTGTGTGTGGTATAACTTGTTAGATAAGCTACAAAGCTACATGCCCTCACGCTCCAGGTCTCAAACCTCACCAGGCAAAGGGCCAGGAGTAGACTTCTGCAGCTACAGTACTGTGGAGCTTGGTACGTTATGCACTGATGTGGCTTCTCCTGAAGCCTCTGGCATCTACGCTGAGTTGTGGGGTGTTCTAGTGATTCCTTACAGCTACTCAAAACTGTCAGGATGGTTTCCAGATGGTTGTCTCAGCAGAGGTTCAAAAGGAACTACCCAGAGCTCTTGGAAGGGTGCCCTGCTAGTGTCCTGACACCTGCTTAAATCAAACATGCCTTAAGAAGCTCGGAGTGGCTGAATTTATGTGTGATGGTGCTCTACACCCTGGAGGATCAGAATCAAAATCACCAGCAACATCTTTCCTCCCAGCTCAAGGTTCACATACATGGAGAAGGCCATTTTCCAAATTTCTCCACATTTAATCCTCTTGTGGTTTTGGACATGACAACATTTCTGGCCAGACAGTGTTTGCTTTGCTTGCAGAAATCCACAGAGGTCTGTTTCAGAAAAAGGGCTTGTGGATGCCTTTGAATTGACTTTACCTGTGGGTAATTACCAACAAAGGAAAACCCACATTTAAAATTCAGTTGTCTCCGTTGTGAGTGATTCTAATGATACAGCTGTAGGCAGTATTAGGGCCAAAATCTGGGAGTGCTTACCAATTGTAGGCAGGTCCCTTTGTGGCCCAGCATGCAAAGGTTGCATTTACACAGACGCCGAGGACTTGAAACTCTTGCAGAAAATGTGGCTTTGTGTATTTAGCTGCTGTCTCCAGACTCCTCCAACGTCAGCTCTAAGTGTCTGGTTTGCTCAAGTCACCAGCTGAGCACAGAATTTGAGGCGGTGCTGCCAGGATGCCAAAGGGGCATCTGCATGGCAGCGCCTGGAAAGTGCTACAGAGAAAAGGAGACGTGGTTGTGACTGTCGTCACTGGGACTGTGGGGTGGGCTGACGTCTCTGAGCCAAGGATGACTCAAAGAATCTGTGTTTCAGTTCGTTCAAGCCTGCAGATAACAGCTGGAGTGTTTGTGCCCTCCTGCAGCTTGCACCAAGCTCAGTGTGCAGCACTGGTGGTGTGCTGCTAGCGGTCCCCGAGATAATTAACTTGGACAGAGGTGCCAAAAATCCCTGGGGGAGCAGGTCACACTGCTCTTATGGAGCGCTCAGCTACCTGCTGCAGCCACTGCCCTGGTGCACACTACAGCTCTTTTACAAAATATACATAGAAACACATTTCATCTGCTGCTCCTAAGGAGCCTCACGCTCAAAGTGAGAATTGCTGTCCTTGCAGAGTCAAAAAAACTATGGTGCCAAAGGTTATACGAGTTACCCAAAGTCACAGAATAGATCACAGTGAAATGGGACAAAGGGAAAGGTTCTTCAGCTTTCCAGGATGAAGCTTTACCCTCTGGAACGTGCTCTGGGATTTAAAGCTTTTTATTATTGTCTGCTGAAAATGACTTTTTCTAATTGGGCTGTAGCTAGAGAAAACATCTAACAGTCGAGGCTAATTCAGTGATGTAAGTGGAAGAGGCCAATGCAAGCACAACAGTGGGGAGAGGTAGCAGGAAGGCACCTGCACTAAAGATTCAAGCACAAAAAGACTGATGCTTTTTCCCTGGCTTTTTGTTATGTTTCCTATAGTAAGCTGGTGAAATGCCTACAGCAGTCACGATGTTTAACTGGCTTTATTTTAACGTAGGGTTTGGTTCCAGAGCTGAAGATGGCTTTGAGGACAGCTTGGGACCCTGTTTTCTTGTTTCTTACTCGGGGTTTTTTTTCAGTATTTATCAGTTTTCTGCTGTCAGTGCTTCAAAAGCAAATCCTCCAGTTACTAGACAAAAGTTCCCTTTTGCCTGAGTGAGAACACTTTGCCCACATAAAGACTGCAGGATCTGTCCACCTTTTTCTTCTCAGATGTCTCTTTGTCTATAGCCATAAATTATCAGACACTGCCATCTTTTAAATAGATAGTTTCCTGTTCTGCTTCTTGTAGGTTAGATATTATCTCCTACAGTAAATCATGAGTCAGTGATTAATTCAAGAAGGCCGTTCCCAGGAGCAAATTCTTACAATGTTAAAATTAATATGATGCGAATCTATTATAGTATGATATAGAAAATAATTATGGCCTGCAAACTAGTTTAATCAACTTGGAACATGCTGGGGCAGATACTCAGTTGGAGTGAGTCATTATAAGAAAGTTCACAGTCTTAGCGTACAGGTTGTGTGAGCGAACACGATTACCCCATGTCAGCTGAGTCTCAGTAACTCTGTATATGTGCTCTTTGCACACCCAAATTGTGAGGTAAGATATGTTTGTTTAAAACACCTTTGCTAATGTTTAAACTGTATCAAATTACTATAACAGCATGAATTGCTTCAAGAACATGCATGCAGCCAGTTGCCTCAGCTGTCGAGTGGCAGCTTATTAAGCTTATTAAATTGTGTTGTCTTCGTTCTGTCTTCAACAGCTACGCAAAGTCATCAAATACTATAAAGAGTCGATGTGCTGTGCCTCACCATGCAGTGGCTGTAGCTGGCATTAAAGTGTGGTTTAAAAGGGGACAGCTCACTAGGAAGTGGCTGCAATGCAGTTGACTACACTGTGCAGAAAAAGACAAAAACTCTCTCTGAAGAGTAACAAAACAATCCAAAAGTAATTGAGTATAGCAAGGCATCATTGAAGGGACAGAAAAGAGCCATTAGCAGTGTGTATATTGTTATAAATGATCTGATAATTGTTAATAACACTTTGTATTTTGTTAACACCTTTCACATCTCAAAACATTCTGAATTCCTGTGGACTAACGCTTACAACACCCCAGCGAAGCCTGGTCACGGTGGCATGGGTGGGGAGCAGCTGGCACAGAACAGTTAAGTGCCTTACCCAAGGGTGAATCAGCAGGAGGTTCAGGGACTGATGCAGCCTGGCACAGCTCCACAGCGAGGGCAAGGGCACGGGCACAGCCAGTTACAGTTGTGCACGGGCAGACCGGATTCCCAGCGCTGAGTCTGAACCTCAAAACCCAGTACCTGTTAAAGAGGCAACATCTGCCTACCTTGAGCTTCTTGGCTGAAGTTCCCTCTAACCAGCCAACACGGGTCAGATTTCTGAGATGAAAACTCATGGGATGCTATGGGGTCTTTCAGTATCACAGCCTGTGACACGGCAAGGACAGGGGTTGCTTCTCTCCCAGGGTAAGGGATGCGCTCGTCCTCCCTTGGCATTGAAGAGTTACTGCCCGGTGTGTGCTCTGAGTTCATGGCAGCTTGGGGGGCAGCTGCAGCACGGCAGACCGTGCAGAAATATCTGACCCAGCTTCATGCTCACTCCGTTAGACACTGGTGCCAAACTGCCCACAGTGGCACAGACCTCAAATTGGTAAGGCACAGGGCAAGGACCTGGTTCAAATGTCTGGGCTGTTGCAGGTACCCTGAGAGCTGCACCCAAATGAGGTAGGTAACACCTAGTTCTAGCATTTTCTGGAACATCAAACATCACAAGTGTTATTGTGACCCCTCTGCCCTTGTCCTCCCTTTACAAATCTACTTACAAATTATGGATTGGGTGCTGAAGCAAGGATTTTCTTAACCCTCCTAGCAACAGGTTGTTGAAACATGCCACAGTTTCCCTTGCTAAAGTTGATTGGGCTGAAAATGTGGCAAGATCTTGTAGGCGTTTGCAGCTGGATAGTTGGAGATTTTCTTGTGTGCAGTACGTGGAACCTGGAAACAGAGGAAGTAAGGAAACTGTTGGTACCTGAGCTGGGAAGAAACTGGGAAGTAACCGAAGCCTGGAATTTACCAAATGTAATTTTTAAGGACAGATCACCTTTTGCATTTTAAAATCATCCGAAACTGCTGGACAGAACTGATGTTCTATAAGATGAAATGGGGGCAAGGGGGACTTTTACAGGTACTATGTTTCATTGTTTTCTTCTTTTTTGGGGGACATGCTCATCAGCTTCCAAAAGAAACCTTAAGGACAACTTTTACATCTTTTGTTAGAGAGATCAGGCCCTGAAATTATTCACTTTAGCTAAGAATTTCAGATAGCTTAGTACAATATTCTAAATGAAAAGTGTGTGTGTGTATGGATCTTTCTTTACGCTTTGGTAAGGCAACAACAGCTGTGCCAATTTTGCTTGAAAAGGCTCACACAAATTTAAAAAGGACCACCTCTGGGGGAGACTGAGCAAAGGAAATTTCAGCCCCAGAAGAAATGTAAAAAATAAGAGCACATGAAAAAGCAGCTTAGAATAGCTGTTGGACTTCCACCTTAACGATAACTGTCTGACAATGAAAATAATTTCCATTCTTGGCTGGATTTTAGAAACATCCCCTATACAATACTAAATAGGTTTTGCAGACATAGTCACCAGAGCCAGTTAAAGACCAGATGTGTAGTCCACTGAAGCCAACACAAAAGCACTAGGTGACTTTAGCAGTTTTGGAAATCAGTCTGAAATAAAATGCTTCCTCTTATCCACGAAGGGAAGTATCCAGTTCCTTTCTTTGACAATGAGGTACTGTTGATCTCTGCGGACTGATGGGTGACACTACAGAATCCTGGACCTCGGTTTTCATTCTAGCAAGAGAAATACCACCTGTGTTGACCAAGCTGCATTAGTTACCTCTCTCCCAGAGCAAAGGCAATGAGACACAGGCAGAGGCTCACACTGACACTAACAGGGTAGCTCCTTTCCCCAGTACATCCCTGCTCTTCATTTTTCTGAGCACAGACCAAAACACCAATTCTTTTAGGAATAACTCTGAAAACAGTGATGCTGGAACAGAGCAATGGTCCATACAGGCCAAATGTGTCCATAGGTGGCTAAATAACTTTTAAACCTTGCTTACAAATGGTCTTACTGGCCTTTATGGCTGCCAGTTCCACAAATGAACTACTGTTAATGGGTTTTATTTTATTTGTATATCTGTTGCTGTAAACAGCTTTCACGGTAAATTGCCATCCCCATTTATAAATGGAGAATGAATATTGTACATTTACTTCCTTCTTTCAAGTTTAGATTTATTGGGGTGTAAGTTTGTGCTGCTATCCTTCTGTTTTATATATGGGAGAAGCTCACTATTTAATTTTTCTTATCTCAGATACATTTCAAGCCATCTTATTTGCCTTCTCTCTGAATTCAACATCTTCAGTGTTTTCAGTCTTTACTGGCACTCTAATGATGATATCTCGTATTTCTAAACTGAGCCTATTTCTGCTGTAGCCTTTTTTTTTAGTTAAGGTGGCCAGAACTAAACATAACATTCCAGCTGAAGGTGTACAGCAGCAGAAATGACGGTGTTATTGTACTTCCCGTATCATTCTCTGAGTCATCACTTGCACCTCCGAATTTTATGCTTTAATTGCAATTGTGCATTGAGGTAGGTATCTTCATTGTTTCAAAATTATAATCTTTTAATGCAAGTCTTCTGTTGCATGGAAAACTGAGTATTTCTAAATACGAGGAAGATCAAATTTCTCTACTGTCTGCAAGGCAATTTGTATAGACTGGGAGCCACAGCAAATCTAAAATCTCACCTGGAATATCTGAGTTGGACCTAATTAATTCAGCGTGTGGGCAGAATGCATTATTTGCAGTCACCACACCTTCCCTGACTCTGTTCTCTTTCTGGGCTTTTCAAAAAGAGGACTGAGCAGGATTCTATTTATAGGGCCAAATCAAAACCTGCCTCTGACATATACGATCCTCCAGCTTTTCAGATGTGGTCCCATGAAGTCCTGAATGCCCTAGGTAGCATGCCCTACCTCTGCCAATCTCAGGAAAAAGAAGCAGGACATGCAAGGTCTGGGACCATACAAAGATGAAAGAAATAGCTTTGTACTAACATAAATGTGAAATTATTTCAGCATGTAGGATGGAAAGAGCCGAAGTTCCTGATCTTTAAGAGCATTCTACCATGACTTGAACTTCATTAATTGTCTTGTCTGCCAGTTACGAATGCAAAATATTCTGGAAGTGCCTGGAAGCAACTTAGTTCCTGTTCTGATGACTTCAGAGTTGGATACTGACAGTGATCAGACACCCCCAAAAGAATAGCACGTGCATAACAGTGAGGGAACGAGAATAGAGGTGCATGGGGTTGAAGAACAAGGCAACGTGCAGTCAAGAGGACAAAAGAAAATACTTTGGGGCATTACTCTGCTTATGCAAAGGCACGAGTCTGAATGAAGGGATTTGACTGTGTAGAAGCTTTTGCAGAACCAGAAAGGAGCAGGAAAGATGCAAGGTTAAAAGTGGAGTAATGGAAGCCTGCATAGGGCAAGTACAGGGTTGGTTAAAAACCACCACCCAGACAGGACCTGTGCTGATGGCCACACAGCCACGGCAACCCTGGAATGACTCGCTCCTCCTTAAGAAACCACCAGAAACGGGAGGGAGAAGAATGGAGGCTCTTGCTCTGCTTGGTCTTGCAAAAGAGTAGACTGAAGGGAAGAATAGCTGGGAGTGGGCAGGCAATGTTGTCTACTGGAAAAGATGCTGTTGATTTATAGTGAGATCATGGGCGAATCACTTCACCCGTCTGTTTTTCTACCACAGCTGAGTTGTTTCTTGCTACATGCATGGACAAGTGTAATAGTGCTACTACAGTGCTAAAAATAAAAATATGTGCCGCTTCCCTTTAATAAACTGGAAGAGCACTGCAAGGAATCAGATCCCACACTCCAGTTCTCACTATTTGTACACATAATCCTTGCAGATTTGGCTTTCCTCATAAAAATGCCACCTCAGTTATAAAGCAGATGGTCACAAATAATCTTTTCCACATATTTTTCTTTGTAGGAAAATGCTTTGGAACAAAACAAAATTTGAGGTGTGTGATGCAACTCTGGGAATTTCAGCAGGGCTGCTCTGACTTACTCTATGTTTCAGTTTAGCCCCTGTGTGATACTGCTAGGATGCCAAACGTACAGAAGATTTCTGAAGATGTGGTCTGAGGGCTTGTCTGCGTTGCGCAGCTATTTTTTATCAACTCCCAGAACTAGAACAGACACTGCGCTGCCCTGGTCTTCAGCTTGCACCTCCACATGGCCCTGCCATGTGGAAGCCCTGCCACATGCTTGAGGCTCTCCACCCTGTGCTCCATGGACCAGAGGGTTGTGCTGAGGAAAGCAAGATCGGTCCTATTTGCTAGAACTGGCTATTAAAATTGCAGCAGGTTTCCAAAGCAGCTGATAAAAAACTGCATCTGCAAGCTCCATTCCCTGGTGTTGCTGAGGTTTGGCTTCTCCTGCTGACCAGCCTGCTGAGGCTTGGATGGAGTCCCATGCTCAGCCCTGCCCCATAAAGGGGAGTTACTACTCTGGCAGCACATTCTTGATTAGTACCTTCCAGGATAGCACGTGTCAGGGAAACATCTACAGAGCCCTTCTCCCATCCAGCGCATCCAGCTCAGGGTTTGGCATGCCCGTCATCACTTCAGTGTTGTTGAAAGTAATTGGAGATTAGACATCTACACGCCCTTGGAAGTTCACCTGCTAAAGTGACTGCACACCTCTGTGCCCTCTGAGTGCTTTGAGTTTTATTCTGGCATTAGAAGGGGGCACGGTGCTGCAAGGCAAGTCCATCGGCAACACCTTGTGAACGCCAGTGTTCTGGTACCCAGAGGGATCTGTGAAGACAGGAGAAGAGCTACAAAAGTGGGTCAGCTCACCTGTTAGGTATTCTAGGTCAGGTAGTAAGAAGCAAATAAGCTCTTTACGTTGCCTAAATTACAAGTGGATAAACTTCATGTACTGGCATTTATCCCTGACTACCTGGCTAAAGGAATGTGCTTCAAAATGGCTTGTGCTGAAGAGGACAGTCAAGTGCTTTTGGTGGAGGAAACTAAGTCAGCAGCCCCCAAACAGCCTTGTGTTAATGGACCTAATGCTTCCCCTCCCCTCCCCAGTACAGTAACTTTTCTCTAGGGATAAATCTTAAGAAAGAATCAGCCAAGCCCTTGTGTAGCTTGTGGTTTGGCTTCATGCCCACTCTGCCCTTCAAGCAGGAAATTCTCAAAGGGAAGGGACTGCTTTGTGAAGCTACCTTAAGACTCTGCTTCTTCTCTTTTAGTCAGAACTTAGCATCAGGTCATCTGGAACTCCTGGAAGCTGACCAGGCAGACTGATGGCGCCTACAGAAGGTATTTAAGCAACTTCTCTACCTTGATCATTTTCCCTCATCTTTTGTCCTTTACGTCCTTGATTGCTGTTATTCAGTCCTGAGATAATACACTCCTGATATCACCGAGATGGGAGAGACAAGCAAGGAGGAAGAGATCAAAGGAAGAAGAAGAAAGAGAAGATGCCAAAGGCAGAAGAAGAAAGAAGATGCCAAATACTTCCTTGATTTACCTACTTTACATACCCAGTACACAAAGTTTCAGAAATTCTTAATATACTTAATTTTCAGAGTTCTGGGGTTACCACGTAGTCACCAGACAGCAGGAACCTGTCAGCAGGGGCCATGGGCATCCTCGCTCCACCAGCAGAGGAAGCAGCTTGAAAGGTGGATCCAGAAAGCCCAGGAGGCCCTTGGCACCTGTGAGCGTTGGCTGCACTTGAAAAGAGACCCGGCAGAGTGCAGGCTGGGAAAAGAGTATGGTTTTAAAATATCTTTCTGCTCCCCTCTGCTGGCCAGATAACAGATGTACCGATGTAATTCCTACAGACCAGGGAAGGATCAGGGTGAGGAACAGCAAAAGATAGGAGGGGTTATCCTGTGCCGTCACTACACAAGCGTTAACTCCATTGATTTCTCTGAATTTGGTCCTGAATTTCAGCGGAATGGCAACACACATCTGTGTGTCCTGGGGAGCTCAAGGTTGGCAATGGGAGCAGGGCTGAAGCCAGGTGGTGAGAGATGGGCAGATAGTCCAGATGAGGGTGCTGTTACGTGGAGTAATTTCAAGGTTTAAAGCAATAATATTGCATTACCGTTTTCCTCATCCTGTTATCAGTTGTGATTACAAAGTGCATTTAACAACCTTGATCTCAACTTAGTTGCTATCCTTGTTACAAAACTGGATCATTATGAGTTACAAAAAATGCAAAACAAAGACATAAACGTCAAACATTTTTGTCACTCCGGTTACACTGAAATCTCTTTGACTGAGAATTAAATCCCTTTTTTTCTGAGTTTGTCATTACTGTCCTATGGTGTTTGTAAGGTGTAGAGGAAATCTTGAAACCTAAAAGGAACAGCCGATGATTATAAAATTCTGAATATGGAGATACAGGAAACATGTAATACAACACCAGCTTTCATTTTAAATAGGTTGTGTAAGTTAAAGGCAAAACTAACATTAATGCAGTATTCAAGTCAAGAAATCAGCAGTTATTTCAGCATTTAATTTCCCTCTTTTATGCACTGCGTTTGATGAATGGGCTTTAAGGCTGACTCAGTGCTGTTAAATCATTTTGCGGATTGCCCTCATTTACTGAGTCAGGCATCTTAACCGATCGCTTCACAACTGGCAACTCACAGAGAGGGGCTGACCCTCTCTAAATTTTAAATCTGAGGAAAGATGCTGAGCCCCCCAGCTCCTGCAGAACTCAGACACTACGCTGGCTGGTGTCACCCAAGAAGTGCTGTGCTTTGCAGGCCTGGAATCAAGGGCCTTGTCTCGGCAGCATCCTTGACTGCCAAGAGACAGCGAGGTGGAAGCTACTACAGGTTTTCAAATTGCATAGTCTCTCACAGACATATAATAAACCCACTGATACTTCATCTAATTAAGCTCTGGTGTTATTACTACCAGTCACAGAGCTGCACCAGCAGTAGTGCTGCATTTGGGAAGTTCAAATGTTAGCTCCATGAAAATTTAAGCGTGCTTCTTACCAAGGCTAATACAGGTCTTAAGATGAGCTCTGCAATTAGGGGGAGGGTTAGCGCAGAGAAGAGGACTAATTGCTAGTGACAGGGGTGGTGTCCAGGCCAAGGAGTCGGTCAGTGCCACAAGGGAGCCAACAGCAAACTTTCCACTGTCTTGCACAGCAACAGGGATATGGTTTGATAGCGTTCCTTATTCCCTTGTGCTGGTTTGTCCCCAAGGACATAAATTCTGGACCTGCAACACCTCTAACTGGCTGCGGATATAAATAGTTTCACGTGCCACTTCCTCATCACTTATTAATGAATCCTTGCCATGCTTTGAAAGGGAAACCTTTGTATGGTTGGGGTTTTCCTTCTTCAGCTGTGAAGTGACTGTTGCAAGTCCTGTTCCAGTTCACTATGTGGCACCGAGTGACATTCTTCTGCTTGATGCACCTCACGCTCCAGAACACCTGCGAGCATCCACGGCAAGGCAGCTAGCCACCTCCCAGCACCACCGTGCACCCAACGTAACAACCCTGGGTGGTACCATTTTGTAAACGTTTCTGAAACCAGCTACACAGAACTGTTGACGTGCAGCGGCCGGGCAGAGGCTGAAGGACTGGGTTGGTTCGCTACAGGGAGGCAGCGAGTCAGCCATAACCGTTGTTGCTCTCTGTTCTGTGAGCCGCCGCTGCGGCCTTGCTCACTGCCGGGGTGCTGCCCGCGCACAGGGCGCTGCCTCAGGGGGCCGAAGGGGCCGAGGGGGGTGGCGGGAGGCGGGAGGCAGGCGTTGCCTCAGAGAGCCGAGGGGGTTGGCGGGAGGCGCCTGAGGGAGGTCCCGCCATAGCGCTAAAGGAAGTAACGCCACGACCCCGCCCCGCCCAAGTGAGGTGGCGCGGTGCATGCCGGGAATGGCGTCAACCCGCCCCGGGAGGTAGCGCGGTGCAGGCTGGGAATGACGGGTACCTGACAGCGGGAGGCAGTGCGTACGCCCGGCGTACCGCCCCCCCCCCGCCGCGCCCCTCCCCGGTGAGGTGTCACGGTGCGTGTCGGTACCGGTGCGTCTCGGGGCTCTCCGGCCTTTGCCGGTATCGGCGGCTGAGGGAACGCGTACACCTGGTTGCCGAGACAACGGTGGACCTAGCTCTCCTCCAATCACTGTTACTTCGGGTGGTCCGGCAGACGCCCAATCACAGGCGAACTCTCAAAGCCGCCGTGCGCGCTGTTGGGCATAAGCGGCTAGTTAAGGTGGCTCGGGGAAGCACCGATGCGCACGCATCTTAAGGAGGCCCTGGCAGCTAGGCGGCGCCACCACCACCCCTAAGGCGGGCAGCAGGGGAGGCCGTGCCGGGAGGAGGTGGGGTGCCGCGGTTGTCCTGGAGCCCTGAGCCGGGGAGTCCTTCCTCCTCCCCTCAGGACCGGGAGGGGCCTGGCCGGCGGCAAGGAACTGCCACAGCCCGCCCGGCTCGGGACGAGCGGCGGAACCCGGCTCCTTCCCCAGCCCGCCCCCTCGGAGCCCTGCGCCGCACTCGGGCTGGCCCATAGGCCCGACAGCCAATCCTCGCCGGTTGCTGGGGCCCGGCCCCAGATTGACAGGGCTGGCAGCGAATGGGAGGGGCCGGGCAGGGACCGACGGCAGCTGAGCCGGGAACCGAAGTTGGGGTCGGAGGGCCGGGCCATGGGGGCAGGGCGGCGGCCCTGAGGGAGCAGGTGAGTGCGCGGGGCCGCCGCCCCCCAGGCGCTGCGGATTTTCGGTGCGTCTTGGTGGGGAACCCGGGCTCTGGCTGCGGGTCTCGACTGGGCAGGGCGGCCTGACCCGGGGGGGTGTCTGGGGGCTGCTCTTACCCGGGCGGGCAGCCCTCATGGCGGGAGAGGCCTTTGCCCCCAGCTTTCCTCACGGCGGGGTGGTTTTCCCCTTTCGTAGCTCGGTTGTGCAGCCCCTGTCGCCCCACGCTCCCCAGGACGCCGTGGGACACCCCCTGAGTTACAGCGATCCCCCCTTGCAGGCCCGGGTTGGCCGAGAGAGCCTGCAGTTCGCGGCCTGGGCACGGGGTGGGCCTTGTTACCTCAGAGTGTGACCACAGGCCACTTGTCCGGGGTCTAGGGGCTGCTCAGCCACTTCAGGTAGCCCTTGAGTGGACTGAGAAGGATGGACTGCTTGTGAGGATCACGCCCCTGCAATGGCTGTACACCAGCATCCCCCTGTGTAGAAAAGGCTTTCACATAGCAAGGTGATGCTGACGCTCCTTAAGTCTTTGGTGTAAGGAGCCATCACGGTGTGCAGGGACTACAGATGGGCTTGCTGCGTGCATTTGATGCTTCCCAGACACCTATAATGAGTTTAGCCTCCAGGCTTTGCTTACGAAGTTACACTGAAATGACCTCTGTTAGCATGAAGAGCAGCACTGTCTCGTCCCCAGCTACACTGTGACGGTGTGACTAATGTAATGCTGCGTCCTGAATAAACAACAGAGGTACACAGGCAGTAGAGAAATTAAAAGCAGGGTTTGGAGGGCTCCAGAGACTTTGATAAGAGCTTTCCAAATGGCAAGGCCTGATGTTAAATGCCAGATGCATATGTCACCCTTGGGACTAAACCAGTTTGCAAGTTCTTTTAAAGCAAGGTCTGTGTGCGTTTCTGTACTGGAGACTTTGTCAGAAGGCATTTAAAATCTGCTTTCCCTGCTGCTGATGTGTGCCGTTGTTAGTTTAATCCCAGGGAATTTTCTGTGGCCTATCCTTCAGCAGGATTTCATTACAGGTTTTGGACCATCAAGTTCATTTGACTTATTCTCTATTTTTTTGTTTGCTTGTTTTTCTTAGTGTCACTTTGGAGGAATGTAACCTTGTGGCCCCACTGACTGGCTGGAAATATTGGCTTCTCTGCACTTCTCCCTACCCTATTTCAGTGTAGCTTGGTGGGGGAAGAAAAACAGCAGACAGGCCACAAAGAAATGTTATTAGTGCTTCACTGAACTAACTGTGACTTGTCCAAGAAAACAGGATGGCTGGGAAGAAGTGGTACCAAGTTACAAACAAGGCGGTTCCAGCAGGGTCAGAGTCTCTTCTTTAAAGAGAAGTTACAGTATCAAAACGGCTGAAAAGTAAACCTCCAATCAACCAAAATGGAAGGAGGCAACAGTCCAAATCTGCAACTTCAGCAGCTCCCATTGGCCACAGCAGCAGTTTCAGTGCAGCCACATACTGACTCCTTTTCTTACAAGGTCAGATTTCTACCCCAATCTTATCTCTGGGGGTCCTAACTATCCAAGTAAGCCAATAATGCCACTGTATTTTGGGTTTGGGTGGGTTTTTTTTGTTTTTTTGGGTTTTGGGGTTTTTTTGTTTGTTTTGTTTTGTTTTTTGTAGAAAGTGCGCCATGCCCGGAGGCCCCAGTATATTATATGCTGTGTAGATAAGCAATGAGAGAAATTCTGTCTCTTGAAGAGCTAGACAAAGTGAAGAAGGGGCTGGCAGTTAAAATTGAGGATGTCTGACGGTGGTTAGGTGCAATAAATTCCGCTAGGTGCCTTTTCAGACTAACCCATACATTAGTAATGGTAATCAGATGTTCTGGTCTGCTGTAAATTCAAGTGCTTGAATTTCAGGTGGGTCAGCCCATAGCCAATGCCGAGCCTGTAGTTGAGATGGGATGTGCCACTCTAGTCCTTCCTTATTCTCCATCTGGAACAGAGCTGCTCCCAAATCAATTTCTTCTGAATCCCTGATTCTGAAAGTGCTCAGAAATTCACAGCAAGAAGGGCTTTTTTTCACTGGAAAAAGTACTTTGCTGAGACCGCAGTCCTTTTACAGGTGCACTGTAAAAGTTGACCTGACTGATGTTGGCTTGCAGGCTTTCAGAGTCCAGAAGCCGATCCCAAACCTGCGCTGCACTTGGGGGCTTTTCAGTTGTGGCACCATCTGCTCAGTGTCCTCTAAACTGACGTCCAGTTGCTGAACCAGTAAACTGTGGCTGAGCTTCTCTGCCGACATCTGTAATCACCCAGTGACGTTTTTCTGCCAATTTTACTATCTGTTGTAGGAAGATCTCTCAGGTGTTTTTGAATGAAGCTGCTTGGGTGAATCTTATTTTCATACATCCTGATAAAAGAGATTTTTGTTCCACTGATAAGAACTTGAAATCTTAGAGTTCCTGTCTTACTGTGTATAAGAAAATCAAGAATAGTATATTTACTGTTAAGGGAGGAATATGAATGTGAGCTCAGTTATCCCAAATCAATCAAAGTACTAGACTTGGAGGCCAGCACCGAAATGAAAAGTGCTAATGACATGTAATGAGATTTACACAGTTGTTAGAAGAACACAAACAATAAATGGCCTGGCTTAGCCTCAGGGTCTTCTGTTTATTCCTAATGTACTTTTCCTTTGTGACTCAGCCTGCTTTACATTCTTTTTTATTTTTAAATTCTGTCTTTAGACCGTGAGAATTATCACAGAGCTGGGAATGCTAATGTAGAAGGGGTTGAGAGCTTGCTAGGAGTTGCTACCAGTTGCCTATTATTTTGGAATACCTGGTTCGTATAGAAAGCAGCATAAAATCTGTGATAATTGGGTTGCCTCATCAAATATGTTAAATTACCTACTGAACCAGCAGATGTTATAAGTGGAGAAGAACAGAATAGCTCTTCAGATGTGAGCTGCAGAATGCAGAGGTCCCTGATCCATACTCTGCTGAATTTCAGGGCAACAAACATCTTGACGAAAAGAGTTTTTCAAAGGGAGAAATGAGTTAATGGGTTGTTGTGTTTAGCTTTATCTTCTTCCCCTCTGAGAAACTGCAAAGAATGCAAATATATGCACACTCATTTAAGTCTCTTGTAGAAAGTATCTGTTAAGGAAAGGCTGTCTTTCACCTGAGTTTCACAGATTTGGAACATAGCCACAGGGAACTTACCTGACTTGCCCTAGATCAGGTAGAAAGGGAGGAAGATAAACAGAGATTTTACTGACAGATGACGGTGGAACCATTTGAAGAGTCTGCCCTCATCCAGACTGCAAAAAGCTCCAGCTTCCTTCAGGTGGCTAAATTTAATATCTGTGTGCTTACTTTGTTTTTACAGGAGAACTTGATTGGTGCGTTACTAGCTATTTTTGGGCATCTTGTTATCAGTATTGCACTCAACCTCCAGGTGAGTATCATGAAGCAAATATTCACCCTGCCTTAGGCATCCTGCATTAAAAAGCATCAAGCATGCCAAAGCTGTGTTGCCTTTATTTTCTTTTCTAGAAATACAGCCACATCCGGCTGGCAGGTTCCAAAGACCCCCGAGCCTACTTCAAAACCAAGATGTGGTGGTGTGGACTGTTTCTGCTGGTGCTGGGAGAACTGGGAGTGTTTTCCTCCTACGCCTTTGCTCCTCTTTCACTGATTGTGCCACTCAGTGCAGTGTCTGTTATAGGTAAGGGGGAGAGAGACACAGGCTGTACAAGCCTGCATGCATTCCTGCATGAGATTGCTGATCATTAGCCTGATGCATAACTCACTGCTTCTCTCTCCTTTTTTTTTTTTTTTATAGCTAGTGCAATCATAGGGATTATATTTATTAAAGAAAAATGGAAGCCCAAGGATTTTTTGAGTAAGTTCCACAGTTCCTTTTCATTTATCCTCTGTTTACAAGCCATTCAACACACAGCACAGCCTCTCAAGAATCATAATTAGAGGGATGACAAGATCTCCATTAACTATAGTACCTCTTTGCAGAAATGTGTCATCCTATCCACTGTTTGTTAAAAATGGATTTCTTCATTTTTTTCTGACTTACAGCAGATCACCTGAATCTCACAGATTTTAGAAATACATGGAAATGGTGTTTGTTTGCAGGATTTGCGAATCATGGTTCTCTGGGCTGAAGCTGCAGTGCAGGGCCTTGACTCTGCAGTAGTGTAGGCACCGAGTCAGCTGGATTTCATACATGCGCGAGTGTTTGTGGAACAGGGGCATTCATTCTTGCATTTCCTAGAAAACGGGCTGTGGGCAGTGCCAGGCAGGATAAGCTCCAGATACAGGTCTCATAGCTCCTGTTTGTTTAGCAGATACTACCTGGTATGAGCTTTTTTTTCCTCCCCTCCCAGCACGCGCATTGCCTAGGGTTTTTTTGGTTATAATATTTTGAAAGTGGGACATGAAGGGCAGAGGAATGAGTCATCTATAGGAATGTGCATGATGTCATTAATGGTCATTGTGCATGTGCAATATTAATTCCATGCATCCACACTAACCCACTAACTTTGTCCTCTCTTTTTTTCTTTTTTTTTTCTTTTTTGTCCTTTGGTTGCCGAAGGGCGCTATGTGTTGTCCTTTGTAGGCTGTGGTTTGGCAATTGTTGGAACTTACCTGCTGATAACATTTGGACCTAATAGTCATGAGAAGATGACAGGAGAAAATATCACTAGGCATTTAGTGAGCTGGCCATTTCTGTTGTACATGGTAAGATGGCCCATAAAATGTGGGACTGTTTTCTGCTATATGCCTGACAGAGAGTTTAATTTCAAGCATTACTTTTTCCTTATGGTTACTACCAAATAATTCCTTGGACTTGCTAATGAACCTATGCCAGCTTTTCCTGGTGTCAGTTCCACATTGCACATAGACACATACGTGCACAATTTTGAGCTCTCCCATTCTTTCTCTGAATGATTCTGTTAACACTTCAATATGTTTAACTGAAAACTTTTAGAGCAGCTTGTTCTCTCCTGACGTGTCAGCTTCAGCCTGCGGCAGTAGTACTGATGGCAGCTGAGAGCAACTGCTCCAGAGGTGTCCAATACTGTGCTTGCATCTGGGCTGTTTCTTGACTGACTCTCTCTGGAGCCATCAATCTATCATTAAAAAAATCTAATGAAATATCTCATTTTTTAATGGAGATAAGTGTGGACATTAAATAAGATGTGTGCTCCAGGGATCACTTACAGAACCTCATTACAGAAAGAAGGCTGAGATCTCTGATGTGAATATTCAGTCACGATTATTTGATCTATTGCTTTACCATGAATATAATGTTAGAAGTGTCCCATGTTTCCTGTTCTGCAAGAAGCTATTGAATATCTCATCTAATTAGAATTTAAGATCATGCTAAATTTAATCTATAATTGTGAGGGATCCTCACTGTCGTTTGATTTGCCCTTTTATGTAATTCTGATGTTTGACTGGCTCAGAATTCCATTTACTGCCAACCCCATATAATGTGCAATTTTTTATATTCTCTTTTCTGTCTTTCTTAGCTTGTGGAGATCGTCGTATTCTGCCTGCTACTATATTTTTACAAGGAGAAAAACGCAAACTACATTGTAGTTATTCTCCTGCTGGTAGCTTTGCTGGGTAAGTTGATATCAACTTGTAAGTTCTTCTGACTCTGGCTTATAACAGTAAACTACAGTAAACCACAGCATACATGGCATATAGGGAATTATATTCATCTAATTAACATCATAAAATGCACCAGTCTGCTCCAGAAATATTACTACACGTTAGATAAAGCTAATATCTTGCAGTGATGTTTAGGATCTTTGCAAGTGACCGTTGAACAATTAAGACTTACTTCCCATAAGGATGAATGATCTGCCACATACAGAAAGTGCAAGTTATTTATTAGTGTTCTTAATTTTAATCTGTGCATGCAAAGCATGGTATGATATCTAATCTATTCAATGGCTAAGGAAGGCTGAAGCAGTGGATGAAAGAGAAGACTTGATCTACAAGAATCTTACTGGCTCTGGGAATATTTGCTGTGTGGCTAAAGAAATGATAACTACCCTGCCATGCCAGTCTGTCCCTATTTAAATTGGGAGAACCTCTGGCTGTGGGGTCATGCGATGCTTTTGATAGCCTCATAGCCTACAGTGGGATTTGCAGTGACTTTGGAAAAGCCAGGATTTCTCTTGTACCTTTTTCCATATTAGTCTGTTTTTTTAAGAAACTGTGATCAGTTTAAACTTTAGAAACGGTAAATAACAGCAAGCAGTGACGCAGTCTGATATGTTGTATGATCTATGTTGCAGTCCTCTATTTTTGCTATTTATGCATTTTCAGTTACTCTTTTTTTCTCTTTTTTTTTTTTTCTTTTTTTTCTTCTTTTTTTTCTTTTTCTTTTAACTGTTTGGGGCTGGGTGTCAGTAACTGATGCCTCAAAAGCTGCGTGAATTACAGACAAAGCAGCTGTCCTAATTCTGAATGGTCCTGACTTGTGCTTTCAAGAAATGGAAAGGAAATAGGCTCTTTCTGACTCTTGATTTGAAAGCTTAGCCTTATTAACCAGGCCAATGGGACATTCAGAAATTAAAATTTGTATCCTTCCGTCATGTGATTGTGCAACACTTTTTAAACACTTAAAAAACCCCAACAACCAGCCAGATAAAAAACCCCAGTAAACATTCCTAGTCCTGTAGGACAAGGGAACAGTGATACAGAAAGGTTAGGTGATTTATTGAAGGTTGCTGTGGTGAAGTCATCGGGAATAAACCTGGCGGTCTCGGTGATAAAATAGGTTGTTTGCATCCCTTGTTTGGCCTGGCTGGCAAAAAGGGAGTTCAAGTTCTTGTAGATCTTGGTTTTGTTTGCAGTTGCCTGTCATGTACAGAGTGAATGTGCAGTGTTCCTGTCCCTCTGAGCATGTATCAGTGCTTCAGCTGAGTCCTGGTAAACATTTACAGGTTCCATGACTGTTGTGACTGTGAAGGCTGTGGCAGGCATGATTGTTGTCTCGATACAAGGAAACTTACAACTCGACTACCCCATATTTTATATCATGTTGGTGTGCATGATTGCGACAGCGATCTTTCAAGCAACGTAAGATATTGACTCTCTTTTTGTCTATAATTGCGCTGGTTTCAGTGGGTCAGTAAATAATGGACTGTTTGTTATCCGTTCCAAGAATGCTGATTAAATTTTAGGAGAAGAATTATCCATTCTCTTCAGTGACCTGTCCTCAAATCCATGTCACAAGAGCCTGGGATAGTGGTGGTCTTTGCTTTTCCATGTAGTGACACTGCCAAGTAGTTTTAATCTCAAATTTATACATCATTCAAGTATTTGCAAAACAATGTTAGGAATGAAATAGCAGCAAATCAAATACAGTATCTGTGCACTGGCTAAAATCAAAGTGCAGAATCAGTGTTGTTGACGATGTGGGTTTGCTTTTTTATATCTGTACTTGCAGTAACATAAAAAGCTGGTAGCAGCAGGGATGAAAAGCTATTCAAAATGTGAGTGACATTCTGGCTCTAAGGTCATGGCAGTAATTTCATTGCTTTTAGTCAGTACAGCCATAAGGCTTACTCTGCTATCATTTATATTAATTCCAAGGGATGCTGCAGGTTTAATGAGAAAGAATAAATTTCTAAAATGTACGTGTTGTTTTTGAAAGGTGTTTCCAAAAAGGAGACCTGAAATAGTCCCTGGTAAGTGCTGTACAGTTTGAGTATCCTTCCCAAATCAACCCCTGTTGTCTGTCATTGTATTGCAGATTTTTAGCTCAAGCATCACAGCTGTATGACTCATCTCAGATTGCCAGCATCGGTTATATCCTGTCCACAACAGTAGCAATCACAGCAGGTAACAGTGTGTTGGTCCTTTCTAAAAGAAGGGTGAAAGATTGTGGAAAATGATCCTTGCTTATGGATGAGGGAGGTGAATACTCAGGAAGATGATGACTTGTATTTTCTTGTCATCTGTCTTCTGCAGCTGGCTTTGTTACTTTTTTTCCTCCCGAAAATGTGAATCATCCCATTAGACTGCGTTAAAATATTCTGTTAAGTTCTGTCATTTTGTTTAAAGAGCATGGGTACTTACGTTTGAGACTCTATTACTCATACCATGCTAGTGTGTAGAAGAGGGTGATGTATGATCTTAGATGTCCAACTTGAATATGCAGCTAAAATTTCTTCTGGTGTCGATTTTTATCGAGATTTTGTTAAAATGCATGTGATACAGTGTAGAAACTTATTTGCTTCCTCTGTACAAAGTTGTTACACTTCGCTTCCTCATGGTTATGTTTGCATTGTATCTAGAATGCAGCTGCTCACAGCCTTTTTATAGGCACTTCTTTCTTTCTGAACAGTTTACTCCACTTTCAGCCCTTGCCCACATAGGAAAAGCTTTGTCTGCATGAACAAAGATGAGCATTTTAAACCCCTGAGGCTTCAACCCTGCCAAGCAGCCTTCTTAAGGTTTTCTTCTCCCCACTTAGACATATGAGCAAAACTGAGGAAAACAAACCAACCAACCAAAACCCCAACATTTGAGAAAGTACCCATCGCTGTCACGCCAATGTACTGTCTGTGTAAATAGTAATGCTCTTTTAGATATATAAGGGCAATAGCTTCCTCCATAAATTACACATTGCCTTTTAATGCACTTCCTCAATGTCATGAGAGGGTATGGCCTACTCTTTGGCGAATGTTTTTTTTCTGTTGCATTCCAAACCATATGCTGCTCTCAGATTTATCAGCTTATTTACTTCAATTAGAAATGTAAAGAGTAGAAGCCAGAATGTGTGTCCTTTTGACATCCAGGGCACTAAGGACACTTGTCATCATACAGGTTTAAGCTGTATATGCTTGTTCGGGGTTAAGAGTTTGTATCCTGTTGGGGTTAGAGAGATTTGATTTGGTTTGTCATGAGATTTCAGAAATATAATCCAGCAATATTTCCTTCACAATCCCCTATCCCAGTATGGAAAGATCTGTGCTAGTTGCTGTGCTGCTATACAGGTTTACTTGCATCTGCATTAGTTACACCAGTATCACTATTTTGGTAGTGAAATTCTAAAAGATTAGTCAATAAATTGTGTTAAAGTAGAAATCAGGCCACCTTTTCCTATTTTAAGATCGTAAAAAAAACACCAAAGGTGCTGACTATAAAAATAGGAATCTTACATGATTTGGTTTCTGGAGGGACTAGTGCTGGAGATGTAGCACTATTTGCTCAAGTAAACTGGGAAGAAAGATGTAATGAATTATTTTCTTTTAAAGGAGCAACTTTTTACTTGGACTTCATCGGTGAAGATGTTCTGCATATATGTATGTTTGCGCTTGGGTAAGTGTTTAAATTTCCCTGATAGAACTGTAAAGTATTTCTTCATGTGACTAAAATAAATAATAATAAAAAAATGTATCTATCGATCCACATATGTTTTGGAGGTACATACTGTCTTGGAGAGGAGGACAAACTGAAAACACCTTTGTTAGAGCAGACAATGGCCCATAGCTCTCAGGATCTTGTCAGAGTGATGATAGGTGCTCTAGAGGAACAGTGTAACACTAGGTTATGCATAATTGTACAACATTAAACACTAAATCCTTTATTGACCCCACTGGACATCAGCTTGGCTGTTGAAGCCTATAGGCTGTTTTTCAAGCTACCTGCTCATGAATCTAGAAGAATTGCACGATAACTAAAAGAAGCTGCCTCTAGGGAATCTTATTTCAGGTTTTGCACCAAGCTTCACTGAACTGTGACTGGACTTCTGGAGTCCTGTTTCTGAGGGCATGGGCACTCTCACAGTGAAGATATGATCAGTAAAACATTTGCTGTATAACTCAGTATTTATTCCTTGTACAGTGTCTTGATGTGATTAGCTCTCCGTAATTGGGACATTCTGAAATGCCTTTCAGATTAGTACAGAAAAAAAAAACAACTGGGAGATTAATGTTATGAACTGCGCCTTTCTCTGTCAGTGTACTGTAAAGATCAAGATCAACAGTTGTTAGTGTGTTTACCTACAGGGAAACCTTTCAAAGGTCAGGCTGCTAAATCCTGGAGTTTCATCAAAGAAAACCAGATTTTGATATGCTTCCTTTCCCCTTTAGTTTGTCAAAGTAATTAATTAATGTGAAGACAGTTGCCTGCATTTTGATAAAGAAAAGGTGAAATTGTTCTGATCGCTAGGTGGATTGCAATACTGTTGGAAGAGGGTTATTCAGTTGGGACAGTTCCCTCTAATTCTGACTTCACAGTTCTTTCACTTTAAGTTCCAAGTAATTCTTTGTGGTGCTACATGACAGGCGCTGGGGAGAAGCAGCATGCAATATTACCCCCCTCTCCCTTTTCACAGTTATCTCAGTAGATCTTCTTTTCTCTCTCAGGTGCCTCATAGCATTTCTAGGTGTCTTCCTGATCACAAGAAATAGGAAGAAGTCTATCCCTTTTGAACCGTACATATCAATGGATGCTATGCCAGGTAACAGTAAAAATACAGTGGTTTATCACTCTTTCTCTCTTAAGTGTTAGGCTTCACAGCGAAATCTCAAGCTTTAGGTTCTGCAAGTGTCTGGATATATCCAGTGGCCATCTTGTTTTCTGTTTTTTTCTTCTCTTGTTTGTTTGTGCCATGTGAGGGGTACATGCATGTTTTGCGTAGAGCAGAGAAGTGATGTACCACTTGGATGCCGCTTGTGCTGGGTCCTCTGACACCTAATGCCGTATTTTATCAGAACAGCCTTGTCCAGTTGGCTGCTATCTGGGAAGACAAACTAGCTTTGAGCATACACTTGGGACTGGGCTTGGTCTTCATCTAGCAGGAAAAATTGATTGTTGGGAAAGGCTGTGATATGTTGCCAGAGGGAGCAGAAATTTCTTTTGGGAAGTACAACTAAGCTGTCTGGTGAGCCACATAAAAGATATGCAGCACTTGATAAATAACTGACTGCAGTCTCTCATTCACTCGAAGCTTATTTCTCCATCAGTTGCTTTAGTGCCAAGCAGAAAAACATTATGTCTTTCATTTAACGCTCCAGGAACTGATGAGCCACATATCATGAACACTAAGTCTTTATAATTCGCTGATTTAAGAATGCCGGAAGAATGCACTTTTGTTCTGAAGCATTTAATCTCTGTCTTTGCTCTTTTCAGGCATGCAGAACATGCACGATAAAGGGATTGCAGTTCAGCCTGACCTCAAAGCTTCTTTTTCCTACGGTGCCCTAGAGAACAATGACAACATGCCGGAAATCTATACTCCAGCTACACTGCCGATCGTGCAGGAGCAGCATGGTTCCAAAGGAGTTTCTGCTCCGCCCTACAGGGTGCTGGAGCACAGCAAAAAGGAGTGAGTGACCTTTAAAGAACTGATTTGAGTCGTCAGAAGTATGACCTTTATTTATTTACCCATTAAAATACAGGCAAGCATAAAGCCAACCTTGATATAGTTTAAAGCTCATCTCAAGCTTAACTTTCAGGGCTGATTATTAAAATAAACAACTCTCTCTAGCTGTGAACTTGAAAGCATTCATCTTAGTGAGAAGTAAATCACAGTTCTCCATTGAAGGCTGCCATCTGGAAGCATGAAATGGTGAGTGCAGCATCACGGCAGTATGAAACTGATGAGATAGCGGATGCTGTGAAAACACAGAGCTGTGGGAAGAGACGTGACTGTGCAATTTTTAGTCCTGCTGGGTGTGAGTTTATCTCCAAATAGAAGTTTTCAGGAGTTGCTCACAGAGGGAGGAGGGCAGGATTTAATCTTTCATATATAGAGACTGTGACAGATTTCCAAAAAAGTTGTAAATCCTCTAGTGTGACCACCAAACTACCTTAACATCGCAATAAAATGTAATTGTTTTCAAGCATGAATACTGAGTGTCTTTAGAGCAGCAGAATTGGTTAGAGTAAGCAAGCTACTTTATTCCTTCAAAACATGAATCGAGCATTTCCTATACAAAATTCTTTGGCTGGTGTTGAACATATGCACTGAGTATGTGAACTGTTATTATAGCACCACTGGATTATATGGCAGTTTAGAACAAGGATTATTTGCCTGTTTTCTGGTTTCATAGCAGGAGCTTCAGGCTGGATTAAAGGATGCAGAAGGGACACTGTATAATAGAAGAACAAGGAGAAACGAGAATAATTTTTTGTAGTTCTTGATGAAATCCTAATTCTACATCAGTTTTCTTCCTGGTTGAGGCAGGATTTCCAACTTTGTTTAGTGGTCTTAAATGCTTAAAGGTGTTGGCAATCCTTCGTTAAAAAGCTCAGTCTAGGTGTTGTAGGCTGGGTGTCCCGTGTAGTCTTGTCCTCCCCTGCCTCTTTTTTTTTTTTTTTTTCTTTTAAAAAAAGGCAAAAAAAAGATACAAGTCTAATACTGTGAATGACCTAAGAAGAAAAAAGAAGTGTGCAAAGTCCAGCACTGAGTGCAGACTGTTAAGAATAATGAAGCATTGTGTACTCATGATATTTATCTTTCCAGCTTCCAAGAGATGGCTAGAAGCTGATACAAAGGGAGAATAGAGACAAGGGGAGGGAAACCTGTCAAGTGGAAAGGACAGAGTATGATGTTTACTGGCATATGCAAGTTGTACTGGCACTTTGATATCAACATCTTCTCTAAAAGCTGTTGTTTTACTGGGAAACAGAATTTTAATTCTGCTTGGTTTGTCTTGGAGTGTATGGGTAGTGGAGTGTCTCCAGGACCTTAGAAGACTTTATTTAAAATGAATAGTGCTTGTGTTCTGTGCATTTTTAAGTGGTTACTCTGATACCAAGGGTTTTGGGAGTATCTTGGACTTGAAACAGTGGCTTTCTGGGGTTTTTGGGGGGGTTCTCTTGTTTTTTGATTTTTGTTTAATTGACTCATGGCCAGTTTCTGTTTCCAATACCAAAAATTCTCAAGAACTCCACTGAATCGTGTATAGTTACTCCAGATTCTTGTTATTGTATATGACAACAGATCTGTTCTTTCGCATGTTTGCCTTGCCAGCAATGAAAACTAATTCAATCTGGAAATACTTGAGATTGCTTTGCAGCTTAGAAAAATTATAACTTCCCCCCCTCCCCCTGCAAAGAGTAGATGCCTAGTGCCTGTACGTGTACCTATATGTGAAGTTTCTTCACCAACTTGGCATGTCTGATAATCCAGATCTTATCAATGGCATCCTGTACACTCCAGCTTATGAAACCTCAAGAAATAACAGCTTTGCTTTTCTTTTACCCTCGATACTTTTTGTGTTTAAGTAAGATAACAATGTTAATGGGCTAATACTGCCAGAACATTAATCTTGCTGCAGTTGCAGTGACACTGATTTACTACCTTTGGCTTTGTATCCCTGGTAATCGATTGTTTGTGAATTTATGTGCAGCTTTTGTTCATTAACAATACAAAACAAAGTAGTACAGGGGAGGCTGAATGGGAAGGGTACAAGAATGCTGCCTTTTCTTATCTCTTTCCTTTTAATCAATGAGGCAGTAGCTGGTTTGACCTATTAGTTCTGAAACCACAGAAACATAATGTTTTAAAACAAGTCGTGCTGAACCATGCATAGCTACAAGCTCCACTTTTTACATGGCAATATTCTCTGTGTTTAATTATTACAGATGTTGCTGTGGTATAAAATAATTATTCCAAAGGGCCTAAATGTTTTGCTATTGACTTCTGTTGGTCCTATGTGTAACAGAAAGTAGTTTTCCCAGTTCTTAGTTTCTTGGAGGTATTTAAAAGCTGCTGCTGACTGGTGTGCAAACTTTGCAGCCAGTAAATGGCTGGTTTTTCTGCTAATCGCAGGACCTGACATCATGAGAGACAGGCACAGAGTGCTTTGCCAGGGGGAGAGAGCTACTCTGATGTGGAGCCCCTGCTTGCACTTCTGTTTTGGGGGCTGATCTCTGGCCCAATTCAGTGATTTTTTTTTTTTTTTGCAATAAACTGCCCAGATTCTCCACAGCCCTGCAGCCTGAGCACTGACTGACTTCTGGCCTGACCTTTCTGTTTGCCAGAGAGCCCTCATGTCATCATGTCAGCACATGGCAGTGTTCTGCTCTGAGTGAAGTTTCCTCGAGCCATAACCTGAGCTTTTGTATTATTACGCTGTTTTGTCCCTTTTCTTTCAAAGACTAAAGGCAAGAGTCTTGCTCCAAAGTTTTATATAACCATGTTTTATTTACTGTGTGTTTAAATAATTCTACTTAAATGATGACAGCTCCCTTTACCTGCAGCAAGAGTTGCTTGTGGAAACTTCCTGACAAAGGACTCCAAGGGAGGTGATGTCTGTTTCTACAGCACAAAAATCACAATATTTTTGATTACGCTGTGGTGCCACATTGGTAGATCCTGAGGTGCTCCTTGGGCTGTAGGTCTCAACTCAATGCACTGATGTTGTAAGGGTTGCATTTTTCCCTGTGTTAGCCACTGTAAGCACAGTAGGACTGCCAGACTGCACCTTGCTCCTGCTTGCTGCCTATGTTCAATACTTGAATTTTAAAATGTGGGGGTGTTTTTGTATTTTATGCACTTCCCCCTTTCTTGCTTTTTCTCCCTAGCTTCCAAAAGATTGTATTTTCTGCTCTTCAGCGCAGTCTTGCAGCTGCTGCTTCTGTTGCTGAGAAGGCATGAACAGGGCCCCTAGAAGCTAAACATCTGTTTAAATATGATTGTAGGGCTTCTGTGGTCTTTCTAACAGTGGGAGGGTATAGCTCAGGATTGAAATAAACTCCATACCTCCCTTCTAGTTCAGAGTTTACAAGCTGAAAACAGGAAGCTATTTGTACCCTCAAGTCTATCCTTTTTACAGAATATTTGTTAGTCTGAGGTGACAATGGCCATGCCCAGGATTGCAGCAAATGTTTACAGCTAAACAGTATGTGAAGATGTAAAGGAGAGGGGCCCTGTGCCGCATTCTAGTCCTTCTTGCAGCATGAAAAATAATCTGTTTAAATAATCAGCACACTTTAACATGTGTCAAAATTCCAGTTTATCTAGGGCTGATCCTGAGAGAGGCAGGGCGCTGTGAAGAGCAGAGTATGCTTAGATTTCCAAATGTGCAGCATTTTTCAGCATCAAGAGCTGAAAAAGTATGCACAAAAATCAAGTGACTGCTGTCTCCTTTACTAAGCTGGTGGAATAGCTCCTCCACTCTCTTATCTCCTAGCTTCTTTATCAAATGTGAACTGACATCTATTGCCTCCACGCTGTGTGGCTTCTCAATGCACCAGAGCACTTAATATATTCTCAGTGTATACCTTACATGTAATTTAATGCTGTGGAATACAGCTCCTGTGTTGGCTGAATGTACAAAATGATTTGCCTATGATGTTCTCTTGTTCACCCTAAAATTTGTAAATAAATCAAGCTTTACAGTATTGGATTATGAGAATAACGGCTTAATTTTTCATAAGCACTGTTGCATGTCTATTTAATTCTGTTTGTCTTTTAGGTGAGACCTTTGGAAATGAAACCTAATAAAAGATTTTGGTAAAATGTACAGAATTCTGGCCTGCTCCATACTCTTGGTATAGCTTTAATCAGCCATAAACGTTTTGAGAGAAGTTAGGACAGATTTTAGTTTCCTACCATAAGTACAATGTGAGTTCAAAGAACTGTCTTTTCTTAACAGGATACTTGTAAATGAAATGCAGATGGCTACATGGGGCCGCAGCATTACTAATGCTCACATTTTTACATGAGTCTCTAAGTATTTGGTGTCAGCTTTAGGAGTCATGCAATTTA
This sequence comes from Microhierax caerulescens, assembly GCA_035590215.1. Lineage (NCBI taxonomy): Eukaryota > Metazoa > Chordata > Aves > Falconiformes > Falconidae > Microhierax > Microhierax caerulescens. The sequence goes on along the minus strand of JAVJGJ010000037.1, from coordinate 114,485,144 downwards.
CTTTAAAATCTTAATTCTATAAGGGCTTTAAAAAACCAATAAATTCTTAGCATTTGCTATTTCAGAGAAGAGCTTGTAAATGTGATCTAAGTATAGCCTAAAGGAGGTGTGGGGGGGGGCGACAACGATGGACACACAAGATGAGCCAAATCACAAAAACATTATATTGTTGGTGGTCTGACTCATGATTTTTGTATGCCTGCCAACTCCATACTGAAACTGAGACAACAGCATGCTTCTCTCAGACAGTGAAGACCTCTAATACTAGTTGGGAATGCTACGCTGTAGGAGATGTCATTCTTCAGATACAGGGTATCGTGTCTTTGATTGCAAGAGCAGACAGCTTAAGGGCATTTCCTAACAATGCCATTAAGAGATACAGACAGTCATAAATTTAGAATACTGGCAACATAGGTTAATCAAATACTTGCCAACCTAATTAACACTCACCGTATGGGTTTTAGTGCAGGGGGATAAGCAGAAGATAACCCTCAGGATACTCTTAATTATATGTATCTCTTGGGGTCCCAAACCACAAATGGAAAAAACCCAAGAACAGCCTTATCTG
>JAVJGJ010000037.1:114464076-114484476 GCA_035590215.1 Microhierax caerulescens | reverse complement strand
ACTCCTGTTGCAGAGTCTTGTGGAGACCTGTCTCCCAAGGAAGGGATCCCAATGCTGGAGTGAGGGAAGAGTGTCAGAAGGAAGGAGCAGCAGAGACAACATGTGATGAACCGACCACAACCCCCATCCCATTTCCTGTCCCTATGTGCTGCTTGGGGGAGGAGGTAGGGAAATCTGGAGTGAAGTTGAGCCCAGGAAGAACAGAATGGTGCGGGGAAGGAGTTACCTTGTCCTGCTGAGGAGAGAAGTGATGGAGCAGCTTAGCAGGCAGCTGGCACCCAGTCAGGACCAACCCACCATGCTGAGGTTGGAATGAACCTCTGGAGATCATCTGCTGCACACCCCAGTTCCCAACGGAGTGTCAACTAGAAAAGGTTGCTCAGCACCTTGTCCAGGCAGCTTTGGTTATCTCCAAGGACAGAGACTCCACAGACCATCTGGGCAACCTGTTCTAGCATTCAATCACCCTTACAGTAAAAGTTTATTCTTGCATTTAAGCAGAATTCCCTCTATATCCTGTTGAGCCTACTGCCTCTTGTCTTTCCACTGGGCACCACCAAGAAGAGCTTGGCTGTCTTTTTACTCCCTCCCATCAGGCATTCACATACATCAATAAGATCCCCCTGAGCCTTCTCCGTCCCAGGCTGAATAATCCAAGCTCTTTGCAGCCTCTCCTCATATGTCAGATACTCCAATTCCCTAACCAACTTTGCGGTCCTTCACTGGACCCAGTACAGCACATCTACGTCTTTCTCCTTATGCATTGTTATCAATTATGAAGTCCACGCATGTAATTCTTTTAACTAAACACTAAAGAAAGAAAGTAGTCTTACCTGGCTGGCGAAGCAATGAACTAGGAGTTCGGGAAAGTAACTGTCCTCTGGGCATCATGTTTCCAACAGTGTCATCCAGGGATGTAAGAACTGATTAATAAGCAAGTTAAGAAACACTCTCCTAAGCATGCTTTCGGCTCTATTCAAAACAATTGTCAATACTTGGAAAGGAAAAATATTTTGCTGTAGCTCAAATATTATGAAGATTACACATCTTTTCTTTCAAAGTCAAGCAGAAAGTCTCATTCATAAGCCTGAATTAGATCACAAAACATTTCAACAGAAACTTAAAAGCTGAAGGGCTAAAAGGGACACTGCAATGTATGAGCACAACAGATCTGGGACTCATAACTAGTCGGATCAAAAAGAGTACTTTTGCCCATAAGGAGCTGCTTCACACTACATAAACAGTAACAAGAAAACCTGAGACTGGTGCTGATAACTAACAAAAAAGCCTCTGTTGCTCTGCTTTGCTTCTTCTTGTCAGCAACTAGGTTCAGTGCTCTAGATACAGTTTACTAAGAAGTAGTTGCATAAAAGTTTCAGTATCCTATGTTATATCAGTGCCCAAGACCACCACACTTCTTAAGGACAATACAACTAGGGCCAATATCTCACTAGTTTTATCTTGCTTGCAAAAAACCGAAGGACAAGCAAATATACTGTCCTTTGCTATCATAACCAGAAAAAAAACAATTATATTAGCTGTCAAATTAATGGTATTTTCTTCTTATTGTAAATACGTGTGTATGTGTGGAAATTCAGTAGGTATTTAAATCTATGCACTCCTCTTACTGTTACTGTGGATGGAAAGTTAAGGTACACTAAATAATCACAATACTCTGATAATATAATACATGCAGAGCATAAATCCATAAAATTAAAGTACAATGGAGTGAAGAAAACTTCAATTATTTTTTTTTCCAAAAACTCTGAGATGGGAGTCAGCTATTGCTCACATAGTTCTCTGGGCTGACGTCAACCTGAGTTCATAAGCCTGTGAAAAACTGTAAAACACCACACTATGCAAATGTGATAGCACAAGTTCAGCGAACAGACAATGCAACACCCTTACAACCATATTTAACCCACAATCGAAGTAATCTATCTAAATATAGTCAAGAATTGCTATACAAGCGTTTGTTCTTCTGTAAAGGCCAAGTAGTGTCCCATGTTCTTGAAAACAGTTTTCAAAACAAACATTTTTCTAAATGAAAATCATCCGGATTTCCTAGTCACTCTTTCAGTCAGTCATTAATATCTCTCCCTACTAGTTTTTAGATACTACATAGTTTTGTTTTTGAAGTTTTCTCCTTCTTAAGGCATGAAAACACCACATAGAAAACAGACTACAGAAAGGGAAAATATGAAGACAGTGCAATAGGAAAATTTTGACTGCAAACACCTCACAAATCAGATAACAATTCCACATTACATTCATACATTCTTCACTTTAAATGAATATAAAACAAACAGCAACCTGCTGTATATTTGAAAACTACTGTCAACATGCTCAAAATCAAAGCAGTGGTAAAACTACACACACCTTGTGACCACAGCAAGCAACACTTAAGAAGAGAAGACAAATAGCCTTTACAGAAAAAGGATACCGGAAACTCTTTTCTGAGAGCTTTGCTTCCATCCAGGTCTGGCCATCTCTGCATCACAGGGGGATAACTGGTCTCCAAAACCATTTCTAAAGGAACAGTGACATAGACACAAAGTAAGCAAGCGAATCCAAGCAGAACATACAAAGAGATTTTTTTGTGCTTCAAATAACTCCACAACTAGGAAACTTAAGCATCATCTCCAGTTCTAGTACTGATGTCCAGTCTTCTCCACAGAACATCTAGTATCACTCATCAGCTTAGGAAAATGAGTTTGTCTGCAAACTCATGCTTTGTTCCTCCTGCACAAGAGACATTTTCTTATTAAAACAAAAAAAGCAAGCTAGTAAGAGGTGCAACAGTATGAAATTTTGGACTGAATAATTCAATTGAAAGAATAACGTGATTTTGCTAATTGTTTTTTTTCCTTCAGAAACACAAAACCACCTCAGACCAAGAAAGTTCGCATGCCTTGCAGACGGGTAAAAAATCGTTAACAATTACTAAAAGGCAAAGGAGAAGCTACAGGTGGGCCGTGAAGGCCGCGGCTGAACCTGCCCCACAGGGCGGCCTACACAGCACCCTGCCAAGGCCCGGCTCTGCGACTCCGGCCTAATAAACAGCTCAAGTTTAATCTACAAACACGTTCCAAAAAGGAATCACGCAGATTTAAAGCTCCCGGGTGACAGAAAAACCTTCGACACCCCCTCAAAAACTGCCCCAGCCTCGCCGCGTTCCGCAGCCCGCACCGCGTACACGCCGCTCCGCGCTCCTCCGCGGCCGCTCCAGGAGGGCGCGCCACCCCACCTCACCCCGCAGGGGGCCTGCACCCCCCGGGAGGCCCGGCCGGCCCGGGCCGTCCCCCCCCCCCGCGGCTCCCAGCGGCGCTGTGGCGCCGAGGGGGCGCGCACGCAGGCGCGTCCTCGCCGCTGCCTTCCCGCAGCTACTCGCTCCGTGCGGCGACCAGTGAGGAGTGCGCGCTCCCGCTGCCGCCCCTGGCGCGGCTCCCCTTCGCTGCCGCGGGGATCCCCGCCGAGGAAGACGGTGAGCGCCCCCGTTCCCCTCCCCTTTCCCCGGCGCCGGCCATCTGTTGCTCCCCGTCCCCTCAGCCGTCCCGGAGATGAGGCGTCGCGGCCCCTCAGCGCCGAGCAGCGCCTGCCGCCTGCCGGGCGGGTGGCTGACGGGCGGCGAGGCCTGGCCGAGCCCGCCCGTCCCGCCTGAGCGGCCGCGAAGTTTTCTCCTTTACCAGTTGCTCCTGAGGGTGGATATAGGTTTGGGGTTGTTGTTCCCCACCTCCACCCTCGTGTTTATCACACGGGGTATTAACCCTGAACTTGGGTGTTAACCCCAGCCCGTTAACTGGCCCTGGGTAGACCAGTCCTCTGCGGGTTTGCAGCGTTGAGTGTGAGTTTCTAAACTCCACCGAGCAGAATTGACTGTTTTGTAGAAATTGCCCTGCCGTTTGCAGCCCGTGTGTGCCCGGGAAGCGCTCCGGAACGGTGGGATGCGGCGGGACGAGGAACTGCTGGTGTGGCAGCAGTGCCTGAGTGGCTCCGGGCCGTGCGGGGGTCAGACCCCCCCGGTGCGGTCGGTACCCGTGCTCTGGTGCACGGCTGAAGCCCTGGGTGGCCAAAGCCAGGTGCCAGAAGCCGGGTGCCCTCAGTGTCAGAAGCCGGGTGGCCGAAGGCAGGTGCTCTCAGTGGCAGAAGCCGTGTTCCCACAGCTTGCCTAAATTTCTGAAGGTCTTAAGGTTTGTACACAGCTGAAGAGTTTGCTTTGAAGTGTTTTGGAGGTACCTGTCAGCTGGCATTCAAATGATAAGCAGGTATTAATTCTCAGAAGAACAAAGGAGTTAGTAAAAGGTCTTATCCAGGAGGCTTTAGTTCTTGAGATCCTTTTAGTCCCACTGCGTAAGGCCATTTAATCTAAAAGGGAATGAATGATCAAATAGTTTGCTAAGGAGTATTGTCCGTGAATGATTAATTTTGAATTGTTTATTGCTGTTAATACTGCTGTAAGAATTAGCTGGTTGTAATAAGCAGCTAGCACTTGTGTATTTCCATTCATACCAGACTATCTTATAAATAGATATCTCACTTTTTGGAAGAGGTAAGTGAAGTAATTCCCTTTTTGCATAAGGGAGACTAAAGCAGAACCATTTGGCTGTTGCACTGATAATTGCAACGGTGTAGCTGTCAAGCTTGGAGTGCTGCTGCTTCTGATTTTGATGCTTTCTAATATATAATAATAACACACCCCCCAATAAAATAGTTAACCTAATCTCTTAAAATATCACTTCTCACAGTACTGTTTCTAACAGTACTTCTTAATTAACATTCATACATCAGTCTTACCTGTCTCACTCTTATTTCAGGGGACCCATTGGATATTCTTGCATCACTCAGTTACTGCGGTGTTTTGATACTCATTTGGGTGAAGCGGTGGTGGGGGTGAGGGGGAAGTAATCTGTGAAAAAAATAGAATTGCCCATGTAGGTTTATGATTAAGAATGCATCACAGTTCTAATTTTTTTAATATTTAAACCCCCAACCATAATTGAAGTAGGTTTTATAGTTCAGTGCTCTCCTCAGAAGCTTTTCAGGCTTTGTTTTTATACCGGCAAGAAATGCCAGAGTATAAATTACACAGAACTGATGATCTTGTTCCTGAAATGTTTCCTCAACTTTGACTAAGATTGTTTCTATTAAATTGCTTTTCCTGCAGACTGTTTGCAGGAATTCAAGGGAGTAACTGCATTGTCTTCTGAGGCTTAATAGCATACAAGTTCCTACTCTTGCTCTCCAAAGCAACACAATTTCTGTTAATTCAATTTTTGTTACTAGTTGAGAAAAGAATGTTATCTGCTTCATGGCAGTGGGGAGGTTTAAACTGCCCCAGCTCTCCAGGATCATTTACATGCATCATTTGAGACCCACTGCCTTTTTACAGAGCAGAAAATATCTTCCAGTAAAATGTTTTCTTGCTGAATTTAAATGTTACAAAATGATGAATTCATATATAACCAAACTTGAAGCCAGTGAGGCTGTTTGCTGCGTGCAGAGCTAGCATGCAGTGTGCCTAGACAGGTTTGTGTGTTTTTTTCATTGGGATCCGTAAACTTCTTTACAAACCTGAAGAGCATCCCTTCTGTGCAATAATGCACACCTATGCAGAATTCAATAATGTTTCATAATACCACAAATTGCGGTTAAGCAAAAAGCTATATTTTCCTCATGTCCAGGATATTTGCACAGTAAAAGATTTACAGGGAAGATCATCTGTGGTCAACAGAAGACAGGCCTACAGTGCAGGATCACCAGAGCTGTCAGCTCTGTTTCTGACAGTTGTGCCTTGGTAGGTTTTTTTAAATCTGTATATTTTGAAGGTGGGAATACACAGTTAGACAATGATAATTGTTGACTGCCTGTTTCACATGGACTGGATGAAATTAATTTGACACAGAAGACTAAAGATACAGGGGCTGCAAGTTTTAATTTCTTTATTGTTAAGATGCTAACTAGACAATTTTGGTTACGTCTGACCAGTTTGTCCACGGTGAAAATCATAGTGACCTTGCAGCCATTGCTTTATCTCAGTCTACTTCATAGGTTACTTGAATTGTTTAATGTTCTATAAATTAAATTGTAAAAGAAGCTACATCTTGAAGCTTTTAGGTTGGCTTTTTTTCCTTTTTTCTTCCCATCCTCTTGTAGAACGTGTGTGATACTCTGTGATAATCTGAGCTCCTGGCATTTGTTTGAACACACTTCAGTTGCTTATTATTGTTTCCTCTCCAATTCCTAAGTTGATTTGGCAAGAACCTTTTCTTAATAGTGTTGTTGACCTGGCTATCATTCTTCCCTTTTACTGCTTTTGTATGTTACCACCTTTTCATTTACAAAATTCAAAATTGCCCTGTTCTGTTAAACTAAACAGGCATGGAAATAATGTAGATATCTTCCCCCCCAAAAAACAAACAAACAAAAAAAAACCAAAACAAAGTAACAGTTTCAGAGATTTAGAACCTCCTCATGCTGAACTTGAAACTTAATTTTAATTCTTGAAATAACTTTAACCAAATTTGGCAAAAGAAGGATAAACTAGGATTTTTTTTTTTACCCTCCCCCCAATGCATTCTTGATATCTTTTAAGTTGGTGTTTTAGAAAGTGGTTGGATTGCTCTTTTTAACAGTATCAGTTTTATTATATTTTCAAGCAGATATTTGCATGCCTGTCTTATTGGTGTGTAAAAGGTAGTTTCTATTCAAGAGCCCATACAAAGTCTCATTGTACGGAATATTACCCAGAAATAGAGTCCAGGCATCTTATTTGTATAAAACCCCAGATCTGCCTTCATTTTGTCAATCTCTTTGCTCATTTTTTCCCCAAAGTCCTGTTCCTCTGTGCTAACATACCAAACGGAGGAACATCTCTGTGGTCACTGCAGTGTTTGGTGTTAGTAATCTGCAGATTGCAGTTCTTTAAGTGATATAACAGATGATAACTTCAAATGACAATAGATTCAGTTGATAATCTCTGGATTATATTCTCTCTCATTTTAATTGTGAAGTCTGCTTCCACAGTACTAACAGAATTGAGAAGAGTACTACTGCAGGCACAATGTAAGTCATAGTAACAGTGCACTGTTTTTGATGGTTTTCTTTTTTTCTTGATGCTTTTGCCTCCCTTCCATCTGCTGCTTTGACTTCATTTTGTCATGTATGAGGTTCAGACAGCCTGAACTTTTTAAAGCTCAGCAAAGTGTGGCCAATTTGACCAAATTTTCTGTCAACCTGAATGTTACCTTACTTCCCATCTTACTGTTAAGTCTTACCCACCATTAATTTAAGTTTTTGAATTTACACGCCAGCATTTCCAAACTCCTTTTCTTGTGTTAGTTTTGCTTTCTTGCCTTGTTTGCCAGTCTCCTCATTCTTTGATTTGTTGGAAAACCAGGGGTTTGGAGCAGTCATGTGGGTTAGGTGTTGTGACCCATACTGCTCTCTGATGGGGATGCTTGGGGGGGGTAGGACCAAACCCACGATAAGGTAGGCGTATTGCTCTCAGTCTCTTGGCTTGATCGGAGGCATCTGTGTCTTACTGCATGCTGGATTGATTAGCCCAGAACTCTCTTGGAGTCTGTGCTGCCAAGACAGATGGTGGCTTTTGTTTTTACTGTGTTGGCGTGTTTTTGTTTCCTTTTCTCTTTCCTTTTTGCATGACTTAGAAACCTAATTTTTTGTGCCTGCTACTAGCTATTTTTTTTTTTTTTTTTTTTTTTTGCATGTACATCCTTCTTTCTGGGATTGCTGAGGAAAGTTTCCTGTGAAAATTTTGAAACTTGATGTGCTGGGAAAATTTAGCCAGGTTTATGGTTGACTTTGTGATGGTTTGACTAGAGTTGTGGCAGTGAGCTGATGCAGTTATGTATGTGTGTGTGTGCACATTGCTTCAGACAGCTTTTATGTGTCCACACTGAGGTGACATTGGTTTAAATCATTTAACTTAGCATCACACCTTGTGTGTGTCTTTAAGAAGTTTGTAAATACTCAAAATAGCAACTAAAGCTTTTTTCTCATTTTCACAGGCTATTTCTCCTTAAGTACAAAGTGTTGAGAGTGTTTGGCTGCTGTTAATTAGAAAACTTGTCTTAAGCCTTTTCCCATGAGTAAGCGTGGATTTATTATGTGTTTTTTAATGCATTTTAAAATGTATATTAATTTCCGTTATTGGGATTTCTCAGTGACTGCTTCAAAAGAATAAGCTAGCTAAGCAAATATTCAAATGAGATCATTGCCAATGAAACAATATCTTTACTTACCTTTTTTTTTTAGTGTTAAGTCACAAATTAACACCTCCTCCAAATCTAGGTATAGTACAGTTACATGTTTTCAGTCATTTACATTAGAATATACAGTACTGTGTTAACCTCATGACTTCTGCAGTGATTGGTGGCAAAAGGTACGCTCAGTTAAAATCTTTTTTATTGTGTAAAAACTAGATTGCCTAAAGTCTTTTTATGTAGTCTCTTGATTGTTTACATTTCTTTTTTTCTTCCTTGATGTGTTTACTCAAGGCTATAGATACTCTCTTACCTATGGGAAAGGCATTCTCCAGTGCTTAGGAGAAGGGGATCTCCTTACATTAGGAGATCTTGTTCCTCTGTCTGCCACTGGCTTGGAGAAGCTCTGGACTGATGGTTTCAGTTTGCTGTATACATGTATTCTCATTGATGAAATAAAGATATTTCTTCAAATATCAAAAGATTGTTCTGATTACTTGGAAAGTGCTTTTAAGTTATTAAATAGGAGGCTGCTATTAACTGAAAAGTATGTCATGGAGAAAAGCTTTTAGAACAATACTGTAGTTCTTGACTTATGTCAGAGTAAAGGGAGGAGAAATGTCATTTACTTGACTGAGTGACTTTATCTTCCTTTTTCTAGTTCGAACAGCAGGCTCTGTATCCCACTTGCAGAAATAGGTTACAGTGCTTCTGTTTTGTGGATGAGAGAACAAGTTTCATGTTGATTTCTGTTCCTTTATGTAAAAATAATATTTGCCCGCAAGAACATGCGGTGTCTTCACAGTCTGTCCTGGTTTTGTTTTCTGAAATGGCAGACCCCTATTAGAAACTGGAACATAACGAAGAGTTGCTTTGGGTGAACAATGCTCAGAGATACTATGAAGTCCTGGAGTGACAGCCAGTCGGACCTCTACAGCAGTGACCAGGAAGAGGAAGAACAGATGATTTTTGGAGAAAATGAAGATGATTTGGAAGAGATGATGGATTTAAGTGACTTGCCTACCTCGCTTTTTGCTTGCAGTGTTCATGAAGCTGTGTTTGAGGTACAGGAAGAAAAGGTAAGGTAGAGAGAGGCGTATTTGGAGTATAGTATTGTAAGTATAGATCGTTATTGAACTTTTCTAATCTGGATTTTCAGTATATTACTGCATATTATAATTGGGAGGGGGGGAAAACCAACCCACAGTATTTACTTGGTAAGCTCGGATCAGATAATACTACACTTTTCTGGCATGTGAAATTGTTAATAGATACACAGTGCTTCTCCCATTGAACACTCTCCTGATTTTGTATTTTTTCCTCTTTATCTAAGGGCAGATTTAAATAAAACATGTAGATGTGCCTTCAGATTTTATTTCAAGGCAAGCATTCTATTAAAAGAGCCTTACAAATTTGCAGGATGTGTGTTCTCACTGGAATGCCTTGAAAGGGGCTTGTAAAGACCTTATTATAAACTGAATCTTTTCTGGCTTGCTAACATCAGTATTCAGTCAAATATGTACTTTCCCTTTGCTTCCAAGAGCAGCAGGAATAATTACGTACACTACATGAGTTAGGGAAAATAGGAGGGGCTGAGACGAAAGCTTTGGTCTGCGGCTTCTTCAGTTTCAGTTTACGAAAGTACTTATGAAGCCTGTGTTTTTGTTGAAAAGTGTTTAACATCGGAGGGAAAGGTGTGGTGTCAGGTAGGAAATGCTGCTCTGTGCCTCAGAGTTGCTAAATTGTGTACTGCAATATAGGTCAATATTTCAAATATTTACTGTGAGCTGAATTCCTAAGCCAGTGCCCCTGACAAATGGATATTGTATATTCAAAATAAAAGGAACAGTGGTTGGTTGAGAACGTGCACATGGTGTCACATAAACAGTTTGTAAAGCAGCTTACACATCTTTTGCAGGGGGAGGAGGATATTACGTAGTGAGGACTCTTGTCCTTACGGTTTGTTATAATTGTATGCCTGTCAGTATGAAAGACAGATGCCAGAAAAGGCTATTGAGTCTTTAGTGGCTTATTTTCAGGTGCAATGCTTTATTTTTTCTTTCCTGTATTGTATAGAGAGGATGAAATACACTAACCATTATTTATATGCATGTGTTAAATGCTTCTCTTCAAAGAGCGTAAGTTTTTGCTAGCCTGTGTACATCAGTAAAGAGTTAATTTCTAGCCTTGTGTAATAACGCTGTGTTTACTGGAAAAAAACAGAACAGGGAGTGCATAGAAGTATGTAAATCATATGTCATCTAATTAAAAAAAAATGCAAGATGACATCTCACTTTCTGTATAAAAAAATTTGCTGATGACTAATCTGTTACTATTTGTACAAGATCAGGTTCTAGTTCAAAAAACTTCTGTAAGTGTAAGGCAGCACTTTGTTTTTTTTGGTGGTTACAGCCCTTGGAAGAAGGTAGTAAAGCATCAGTTAATCAGTGGAGCATTAAATAATGCGCTGGACTGATGCTACAGAAACAGCAGTGCTCCGTCATTCACTGTGTGCCTGGTATAGAAAGTGTGCATTTGAAATGTTGCCTTGCTAAACTGTTCTGCACGTATCTACCTGTGATTTTTGTCATTTTAATGCACTTTTGCTTTTTTCCATGAAAGTATTCCTACAGTATGCTCATGCCTGTGAGGTATATCGAATGAGATGTGCTAGCTTTTTCTTTAATGATACTGGGATACCATCAATTCCCATGTTAAACCACTTGTAAATGTAACTACAAATTTAAAATATTTCATTTCAAATATAGTTTGTAGAGTGTACTGATTGTACTGTCAGTAAGCTCACCTAAGCTGATTGTAAACAGCCAAGATACTAGTTTAGATTAAGTCAGAATTATACATTGTATCTGCAAATTGAATGCTTACTATTCAGATTTCTTCCTATCACTTAGAAGAATAGAGGTGCTTTGATATATTCCATTTTTACCTGTTTTATGAAACGCAGCTTAAGTCAGCCCCTGGACACATATTTTAGTGGCTTGATTTACTTCTGGCTACATATTCTTTTAAAGGCTGAACGCACAGCAAACAGTTCATGAAATGAATGGAAATCGTGTGCCTGTGCACAAACAGAAAGTGATTTGAAAACTTCTGGTGGTTTTGGGGTTTTGGGTTGTTTTTGGGGTGTGTGTCAGCATTTGGTTTTGGAATTCTTTTTGGTTGCACATAATGGTTTTGCTACCAAAATGCTAGCAAGTCTAACAGCACTTAATTTTGATAGTCTGCTTCTATTTTCCCCTTCCCTGATTTTGTAGTAGTCACAACTGTAAAAAATAATTGCCTAGTTCTGTATGTAGGCACAAATATTTTATGCTTTGCTTTTCCCTTCGTGAGACTTCACATGAATGAGTGATGATTAATATTCTGGTGAGGAGAAAAGGCCAAAAAGACACTATTGATTTGAAATCTGTATATTTAATTCTTAGAAAGCATTTTGCTCGTGTTCTATTTCTGCCTTCATCCTTTGATCTATTTTTTTACATTCTCTAGCTATATTTTTGGTTTTACTGCTGATTTGTTAAAGCATTGATTTAACAGTTCATGTTTAATTGTCAAATTGTTGAATCCAATTCAGTTTCCACTTTAAGTGTTGTAGGTTAAATACACGGCACGTTTACAAGAAAAACTGTTAAGATGTCTAACTCGGCATACATCTCTCAATAATTCTGTCTTTTACATGGCATCTAAAAGTGGTTTTTTTCAAGTTCATTTCAATCTGCAAAATAGATAAATTCAGATAAAGTACATATTTCTTGCTTAGATACCTTTTTGAGGGTAATGTTATGATCGGAACACTGTCTTCATAATTTTTAATTGCAGTGTTGATCCACTAGATTGCAGTTTTGTACAATTTGTCAAGGACAACATTTGGCCAGTGTGCAGAAGGAACAGGTTTTCTGATTTAATAAAGAACTTGACGTTGTACAGATTGGAGAGAATTGCACAAGGAAGATCATATTTTAGTGAAGACTAACATGGGCATCATCCAGAAAATCTTTTCAGCGCTATTTAAAATCACAGCCCCTCATCCTTTATTATTTTTACAGGGAAGAAGGCATCACCAGGATTTTTGTAGAGAGATCAGTGTCTATTGGAATCAAGCAGATTAACTGTTGTCACTGGGAAGAGCTCTTAATGCAAAAGTATTCATTTTATGCTTATTTGCTTATGTAGACTTCTTTGAATAACTGAGTATTATCGGAACATGGTAAATAAAATTGAAAAGAGGTTGCATACTTCTCATCTGTTGCTTTTAATCTGACTTTTTACAGCAAATGAAAATTTATACTAGGAGATTTCCTAGTGCATTCATGCTAGGGAAAATAGGAATACCTGCAAATTCAGGTCTCTCTAATTTTAGATTAGATAAACTAAGCTGATTTGCGTAGTATTTTTGGAGATCCTTGGTGAAAATCAGGATGTAAGTACCGGGTTTTGTTGACATCCGCACTTAGGCGTAGCTGTCGCTAGGTGGCAGTTTGCGTAGTAAGAGTTTTATAGGTTTGTTCATGTTCGTGGGCTCTTAGAATTGAGGTTTAAATAGTGAGATAAAGCAGTGCTGCACTGAATGCAGATTTGCAAGTCGGGGTTACTGAGGGAAGGATAGAATGTGCAGGCTTAGGCAGTTAAGGATATTAATGGGATTTGGGAGAGGAAAGTGAAAGGAAAATGTGTTTTCATTAAGTGTAAATGTTCATTTTGTGGTTGGAGAATCTTTGTGTTTCATCTCTAGGAAAGATTTGAAGCACTTTTCACCGTCTATGATAATCGAGTTACATTCCAGTTGTTTAAAAGCTTTAGAAGAGTAAGGATAAACTTTAGCAACCCAGAGGCAGCAGCGAGAGCACGGATAGAACTGCACGAAACGGACTTCAATGGAAAAAAGCTGAAGCTGTACTTTGCTCAGGTATAATGGAACAGTAAGATGCCCTACGTGTGTCCCTGTTTCTTTATTCTACATTTGCCCATGAGTTTCATTTGTGATAAATATATGAAGTTACCTTCAACTCATTCTTCTACACTGAGATGTATTACTGTCGGTCATTGACAGATTCATGCTTTAGGGAAGAGTTTTGCTTTTCAGCATGAGCTTACCACGTTGTAATTGCTGTGGAACCATCACTGTGTAGTGACACAAACCAAATGTGCTGAAAGAGAATAAGTGGGTCAAAAGATCTCATTACAATAGGTGCTTTACAGGCATATTCTTCTTGTTGGATTAGCATCTTGCACGTATTGTATACGACTACGTTGTCAATACTTAAATAAGCCAGTTTCTTCACTGCAGGATCTCTCTGAGGTGTCGTACCAAGAGAACTGGCAAAAGCTGTACTGTTATTTTTAAAGCAAGTGGAATTAAGCATAGCTAATACAGAGAATGGGCATACGTTATTGGGGAAGCAAACTAAATAAAAAGAGAATATTTGTCATCTTATACTGTATCTCCTGGCTTTTGTCGCCAGGTACAGGTATCCAGTGAAATAGGTGACAAGTCCTACCTCCTTCCTCCACAACCTGTTAAACAGTTCCTGATATCACCACCGGCATCTCCCCCGGTTGGATGGAAACAGAGTGAAGATGCAACTCCCCTGATAAACTATGACTTGCTTTGTGCTGTCTCCAAGTTGGGACCAGGTAGGAATATTTACCTGCTTTTGTTGCATAACTTATCCATGATAGCTGTTTTTGAAGTTATTTATCTGCTTTCTTTCTGTGAGATGTGTCTCTTTTACGTGATGTTTCTTACTTGAATAAAATGATCCATCATTTTTTTTACTTAACTTGTTAATTGACTGAAAGTATAGCACAGAACTGGATTTTGTGGTACTAGCTATATCACATCCATTTGTCAAATTTTGTCATTTTCTCAGTATTAACAAACAGGAAGAGGAATGACAAGTTCAGTCTCTTCCAGATGGACAGCTGCAGTTATTAAGGATGCTAATTTGTACTTTTTGCATTTAATCCTCAGACTTCTTTATGAGCCTTCCTAGGAAACGTGCTGTTTGCTTTCTGTGAAAAGCAGGGGATCTGGAGGCTTAATCTTTTCAAATGCTTTTGTAGCTTTTAATTTACGAATGTCATATAAATGTACAGCACAAAGGAAATCACTTAAAAATTTGTATGCTGCTTGTATTTTGATGTCTACAGTGTTTCTTGAGTTCTTTACATCCCTCCTTCCCTTCCTTTAAATATCAATTAAAAGATTGATTGTAGTCCAAGTACAGTGTAACAGATACAGGGGCTATTTAAAAGTATTTAATTCTGGTAAAGTGTGGAAGTTGAGCAAATTAAAGATGAGATGAAAATAAATATTTGGTTGTGCTACTGCAGGTGTTAAGGAGTTTTTGAGATAAAGTGGCTTAATGCTTTTCCTTGGGGATGTACTTGGCATGATTTTTGTTTGTTGCTCTTCAGGGGAAAAGTACGAGCTTCATGCAGGAACAGAATCGACTCCTAGTGTAGTAGTCCACGTCTGTGAAAGTGAGACAGAAGAGGAAGATGAAATAAAAAATCCCAAACAGAAGATCATGCAGACAAGGCGTCCAGAACCACCTGCAACAATACTGATTGAATCTAAAGCATTTGATTGTACACTGGAGGTAGGGAGTACTATGCACTGTTAAATTGTGTGATGCTCAAGATAGTATCAAAAATCAGATACTTAATGAGTACATGTGTTGATGTCTGTACTGCTGCTATATGTTATGTATAGCGACAACAGATTTTACTTGTAGTTGTCTCTCATGTTCAAGAGTTTGGATGCCAATGCTCTGAAAAGCACTTTAATTTTAGGGACTAGTCCCCCGAGTGTAGCAAATCCACCTGACTTGAAATAGTGAAAAATAGGAAGTCTGGTTGTGTGTTAATTTTTTTTTAACATGTTACCCTTTTCTTTATATTGTGTAGTGTGATGTACCAAGTGCTGAACTAATATATCTTACTGTCACGATTGGATTCAAGAAAGTTCATTGTATAGCAATTAAAAGTTGATCTGTACTGGTACAATAGCTTCCGGTTAACATAGTGTTAAATGCAAGTGAAATGTGATCTTTTATGCTAAGATTCCTTCCCAGCTAGTAATCTTCTGAGGTGAAGATTAATCTTTGCTTTCCTCAGAAATGCCAAGTATGTGTTTTTAATTTGACATGAGGCACAAATACATGTATGGAACTAAATTCAGGTAGCTTTGCTACTTATACAGAGAGGAATACAGGAGGAAGAACCACAGACTGCTGAGAAGAGAGACGCGGAGTCTGTTGCCAGCGTTACTGCTGCTACTGTCTGTGATGGTACACTGGTAGGTACAATGGTTTGCACTGACACCTAATCAGGAGTGAATTAGAATATGTAGAGTGAAATATGGATTCAGCTATTGAATGTGTTGTCTTGTGATCCTCTCGGAAAATAGGGTAATGTTTGTTCCTCTGCAGTCCCAGAGATGGCCTACATTTACAAATAAATTCAGTGACTGTTATGTTACAACTAAGTTATGTTAGGAGATAAAACATCTAGGGTTAATTTTTAACTTGTGCTCCTAAACTTCTCCAGTCTGTTTCCTTTTTTTTTTTTTAAGGCAATCAGTTGCCTGGCTTAGCCAGTTTTTATGCAGTTTCAGCCCTTGTTTGCTCTTTCTCATGAAGACTTTTTCTGTGTGGCCTCCTGTCTGTCTAATAGAGCATCTGCTACTTTTGAGACCAGGATGCATCTTTTAAAATATAGACCTTTAATTTTGTGATCTTGTGTTAAGAGTTTTTAGTAGGAGGAAAATATGCCTCTGTATACCATGTGCTCCTATGCTTTTATGATATTTTATAACCGACCTTTTTTAGTCTAGACAGATTCTTCTTTTTTCTATTTAAAAGAATAAAATTATTTGTGAACACACCAGGCTGCTGATGTTCATATATATAAATCATTCAGAAATTTGAATTTGAAAAAGGCCTTCTAATGTGTTTCAGTTCTACATGATGTGCTTTTTGAATTTTCAAAAGTGTTTTCATGGATTGACAGCAGAGAGAAAAAGCGGTGGCCATGAATTTGCACGGGCATGGTAGTTTTCAACTTCATATTGTGCCAGCTTGAGATCCTTTCCTGCCACCAGCTTCAAGATGCAAAATGGGATCCTGCAGGCAGGTCCTTGTTCCAGAGGCAGGAATAGTATGTATTGAAAAGGTAGGAAAATGGGGTTTGTTCATCATTCCTCCACAGGTGTGATATTTATGTATTTCTTCAGGTATTCAAGTCACTCAAAGTCTGACTTCTGTCTTGCTGTTCTATGTTACTGGGGAAAAAAAAAAAAAAAAAAAAAGAAAAAGAAACAAAAATCTTGTATTGTCCATCAGGCTTGTGTATTTTTAAAATTCCAGAAGTCCATTTTGGATTTTCTGTGGTGTTTATATTTTGTTGTTTAATTTCTACCTACTGTAGAAGTTGCTGTAAGTAGGAATAAGTGGAAAACCTTCAGAAACAGTTTTATAAGGCAAATCAAGCAAGTAATGTTGTCAATGTATCTTGTGTAAAATGTGTAACAACTTGCATTCCAACATCTTTCATTGTGTAAAGACACTTAAAATAAAAACAATGCAGTGCCATTCACGTGCTTTTTAAACTGTATTCCGTAGTGGTCCAGGTTTGATATATAAGATTTCTAATGGTGTTGTGTGCTTGTGCAATTGAGTGAACAGTCAAGGTAGTCATGGTTTTCCATAAGAAAATTATTGGAAAAATAATGCTGAAGATGTTGGGGATTTCAACAGAAAAATCCTGGCTGGGCTGAAGGAGGGACTGAGAGGGTTTTCATGGTGGGTTTGGGTGCCTGTTGCAGCAGGGTTCTGCTTGGATGTTCACCTCACATGAATTTTGCATGGGGGGTTGACACCTGCTTAGGCTGTTGTGGGGGAGAATGTCTCGTTTGGGTTGCAGTATTGAGCTCTGTAAAGTTTTTGTTGTAATAAAGATAAATAACATTGTCAAAAAATCTCCAAAGACCCGTTTGCACAGGAAGGAAATGGTCAGACTTTATATAAAATGTGCATGCATTGATCAATACAATTGTAAAACATCAGCTTCTTGCACTGTACGTGCCTGTGCCACTGAGTACTCTTTCGCAGGTGAGGCAAATTTCCGCAGGTTTTTTTGTTAGCCAGTAGAGGGAAGCTGTCAGCCCTTCTTCTCCCAACGCACGTTGGCACTATATAATTGAATGATATTTAAAAATGCTACAAAATCACATTCCTTGACTGCGTGTGAAGCCGTGCCTTGTTTCTGTGGCAGTGCCTAGGGGCCCTGTTGTGCAGCTACCGCGGGAGGCTGTGCCTGGCGTGCCTGCCTCGGAGCTGGGGCCAGCGGGGTGCCTGGCTCCTCACAGGTGGTGACGTGGGTGGGCAAGGAGGAGGTGAAGCAGAGGCTTTACAGAAAGGAAACTTTTAATTTAGCCATCAGTCAATATCAGAAGTGATTCTACTCCACTTTTACTCGGTCCGTAACCTCCAGGGTGATAGAGCCTTCCTTCCCCATGCAAACTTGCATTTCATTCATTTTACTTTATTTATTCCACATCATCATTCAGTAATGACCGTCAGAATCTGTTTCTGTTAATCACTGACCTGCTATTAACTGGAGTGCTGTTTTTAGAAGTCGGCTTGCACAGAGGCACCAGCTTAGCCCTTTCTGTGCTTGCACTTTGTATAAATAAACATCCCAGATACCTTTAAAGCATTCTTCTAGAGAAGCAGCTGAAAAAATATATGGGCAGTCTGCCTGTGTATTCTGGAGAAAAAGGTGCCGGGGTACTCTGGGTTTATTTTGTAATAGCTAAGAATGGGGCCTATTTTTGCAGTCCTGTGATCGCTGCTGCTCATTCTGTTTCTACCTTGTTGCTGAGCTGCTTCCCCCCAGAAAGACCTCATGCATAAAATGGCTCTTGCTTAATTTATTGCCTGAAAGGTTATATTTCCATTTTTGTCTGGCTTTGGATTACTGATCTTGTTTAGCTCAGAACAGAAGATTGTCTTATGAATCTTAGGCTTACCAGGTTTTGTTTACTTGCTCCACTGAATGTGTAAAACTTGCAAGGAGGGGTTCATGGTCCAGTGTGCGCTTAATGTGGAAAGAGACCGCAGCCAGGCCTCGTTCCCTTGGAGAAAAATGCAGAAGTATTTCCTTTACCAAACTGAGCATGAGGCACACACCTGGCTGGATCTAGGAGTCTTTGTTCCCATGTAGGCTTACGTGGCACCTGCAGGATGCTCGTCTGGGAGTTCTCCTTTCTGCACGTGCCAAGGTCAGCCCGAGTTGCCGAGAGCCACCAGTGGAGCTGGATGGTGAGGCTGAAGTCGGTGAGAGGGAACTGTGATCCTCGACACCTTGGAGGAATGTGTGCTTAAGCAGCTGTTTACCTTTGTTCTGAGCAAGATAAAATACTTTTTCTCCTGTAGCTATTGACCAAGCTGAAATCTGGGTGAGACTATAGGGTTGTCTCCCAACATCAGTTGCATGGCTTGAGGAAAGCTTGCGCAGCACCTGAGTGTCTCTGTACCCTTCACCTACAGACCGGGGCTAGAGACGTGTTGGTATCATCATACCCACCTTAACGGAGCGATGGGTGGTATCTTGTGCTTGGATTGTTTACATGTTTTATCTTGAAGTTGTATTTGTGCTACTAGACTGTCACACTAGAAAAGATGCTGTATTTTAAATAAGTAATGTGTTACAATCCTCTTCTGAACAAGGTCTCTTGCGTTTTCACATGCTGGCAGGTTCAGGCTTGCGGAAGGGAATGTTTGATTTGTTTGGTGAAGCGAGCGTATTCCAACTATAGTATCAGCGGAAACCCAGATGTCAGCAGTACTAGGGTGAGGCAGAGAGAAAGCTACTTATGGCAACCTGTTGTTTTTCTGTGTTACATAAAATATAAATAACAAATTCGCTATCCTTTCTGACTTTATAGCCAGCGACCGTGTTCCTGTTTGAATAATATGGCATGGCAAGCAGGGAGAGGGAGGGCAGCCAGGCTTGGATATGCTCTTCTGCTGGGGCAGGTCACTTCACCTCTGCAGTTCAGTTCCATCCCCTGCAGGTACGGGTTGTAAGGGTGTTTTGAGATTGTAGGTATGTGTACAGCACTGAGGTCCTGATTTCATAATTCAATTCTAGACTCAATAATAAATTTCTAGGTGGTCATGGTATCTGTTGTAGTATGTCTGTTCTTTCTTCTTTTTTCTTACTAAGACAGCTGCAGTATATTCACTCTGCTCTCTACCCTTTTAATTGCAGGCAAACTGCAAATTTAATCAGTGGTGCTGTGAACTGACCTTATGATCCAGGAGGAGTACAAAACCTACTTGGAAGCGTAAGCCGGATGTACAAATTCAGTGAGACTTAACACATTATTAGGTTATGTCACTTCCTTATGTTTTTTGCAAGACTGCAAAGTGGGCCTGTAGTTTGTCGTTGAGAGTTACGTTATGTCCTCTAGCATTCACTTACTTCATTCAGATTGTTCTAGAGCATCCCAGTATCTCCTTTGGTCCTCCACTAACGCTGCCAACATGGTAAGGTCAGGATTGGTGGCTGATAAATTGTGAGGTGAATAACTGATGTTGAAAGCAGACCTTTATACATAATAATGTATACACCTAGTATATGACTATAGCTACCAGCTTAATGGTTATAAATTTAGGACCTGGTGAGGGATTTCTTCCCAAGCAAGCACTTGGGGAAAGTCACACCCTCCCTTTCTTTTGCCACATAGGCTTTTAGAAAACACATTTGCTTTTATTGAGCTTTTCTTTGGCTTCATTGTAGATGTTCACACCCTTTTTCCAGCATTGGAGCAGAGATGGCACTTAATAAATTAAGGTGGGTTTTTTTGTAGTTGAAAGGGTACTTGGCACATTGTGATGCCTGGAAACAATTATACTGGGCTACTTCTAGCTTGTTTTGCTATGTGCCTTTTCATTCCATTGGGACCCTCTATATTTATTTTCTGATGTAGATGATACTTCATACAGAAACTCCAGGGGTGTTTTACAGGAAAGGAGAGAATGTAATTGTCCTTCCTTAGGTACCTGCTGCAAAGGGAAAGTACTTGTTTAGAACAAAGCAGGGAGAATCCAGAAGTTTGAATTCTGCCTCAAACTCTGCCTTGGATTAC
>JAVJGJ010000037.1:114439593-114458074 GCA_035590215.1 Microhierax caerulescens | reverse complement strand
GGCTGGGCCGGGCGGGGTTGGCGCTGCCCGCCGCTCTGAGGGGAGGCCGGGCGGGGTTGGCGCTGCCCGCCGCTCTGAGGAGAGGCCGGGCTGGGCCGGGCGGTGCTGCCCGCCGCTCTGAGGGGAGGCCGGCCCGCCGGGAGCGCCCTTGGCCCCGCCGCCTCCTGCTGTGAGTAGCTCTGGCGGCGCGCAGGGTGGGGGGTGGCCCGGCCGGCTTCGCCTCACTCGGTGTAGATGGTATTTGGCTGCTGGAAGGCTCCGCTGCCGGTGAGGTGGCTGTGAGTAGCCGTTACGGCGGGGTTACTCCGGGTTTCGATGCGAGGGGTTGCAGGCACCGCGGCACACGCCGCTGCGCGCCTCACCGGTAACCCCCAACCTGAAGGGAGCGCGGCGCAGGTGCCCGCCTACGGTTTTCTGCTAAACTTGATTATTTATTGAATTGGAAACCGTTAGGGTGTGGGGGCTAGAGCCCATCAGGCAACTTGGTGCACCCCCCCTGAGAGAAGTTTGCACCTCTGTGCAGCGATCGGTCTGTGGCCCGCAGTGTCCCCATCGCTCCGCATATGCTGGGTCTGGTCCTCACTTCACCCCAGAACTATAAATAAGGTTTTGTTGGTGGGGGATCTTTAAAATTTTATGTATTTATTTATTAAAAATAATTTAAAAATATATTTAAAAAAAAAATAATTGTATTTTATGTTTGCTGGGCGGCACACTAGAATGGGCTGGCAGACTAATATTTAACATGAAAAGAGCTGGAAAGCTGAGAGCGTTGCGTTCCAGTTCGCGGAGTGCCTCCAGCACAGAACAAAACCTGCTGCTTTCGTTATTTGGGAACACGCTGAAGCTGCTGACAGGTTTGAACTGTGATTTCTGGTTTTGTGTGGTAATTAATGTACTTAATGCCCCCAGGAAGGCCTTGCTAAAGGAAGCATCGTGTACTGTAAACAGATTTCACTGTGGTGCATTGTGCTGGATGGAGCGTTAGAGCAGGAGATTTTGATTTAGTGATTAGAAATGAGGAGACAAAGGCGATGTGGTCATCAGGGACTTCATGGCCCTGTGAGAATTATTGTCTTGTTGCGTGGACAGGTACCGGGGCTGTGGATGCCAGGTTCAGACAAGGGCTTGCCAAGAGCTTTGAGCTGTTCTGGTGGAGGACGGGGTGCAAGTGCAAAGTACTGTGCTGCCTACGTGCTTGTCTACAGCGTTCTTGGAAAAGAGGGATGTGCCTCACCAATTCAACAAGTTTGTATATGCAGTACTTGAAGAAATCTTGCAGCTGCTTTCATCCAGCTGTTTGCAAAGTGAAAGGAGTTGCACTTCTGTACTGCAAACAGAATTGTCTATTTTTTAATACAGAAAAAATTGAAGGATACAAAATTTGCAGAGGTTCTTATAAGAGTATTGAGATTCGCGTTTTTCTGCTAGTTGAACAGCTTCAATTGCAGGAGATCCAGTCCAGCAGCTGGGGAGCATATTGTACCACATGCTGAGCTGCAGGAAGAGGACAACGGTCCTAGAACTTCAATCCATAATTGGCCGTAGACTTGGCTCCCTTCTTGGCAGTAATTCATGAAGGTTTCCTGTCCAGCCTTGCCCCTATCTGCTGCTACTGAAAGCATGACTTTTACTAGTTACACTAAATTCTTCCTCCTACTTACGGCAATAAACAGTGAGCCAGTCAGGATTTAGTGCACAAAGGAGCTGGAGAAGCCTGTGAAGGATACACCGAGTGCCTGCAGCGGTCTCAGATCAGCAGCCTGCGCTCACGGGGTGAATCCATCAATGTTGAGCACGCTGCAGGGTGCTGGCGGCTGCCCAAAGCAGCCCCTACTCCCCTACTCCCCATGTGGTATCTCACATGCTGCATTCTCATGCCCTTGTGCCAGGCTGGGATCAGCATTGCTGAAGAGCAGTTGCGTTGGGAGGGGGTTTGGTTGGGGCCAGAGTGAGCCTTGACCTGGCCTATTGTTGGGTGTGTGGGAGTGGAAAAAAATGTGGTGGGGATGACTGTGCTGCTTGTATTGAGAGTCACAGAATCAGGAAATGTGGCCGAAACCTATAGCGTTCATTAGGCTTCTTGCAGGGAGATACGAGGCATGAATGGAGATCACAGAGGAGGAAAGCAAGAAAAAAAGCTGCTGGGTTGTCTGAGTCATCCAGTTTCCCACTGACATACATAGCTTAATGTTTTCACAAGCACCTCCATGGAGCAACAAAGTTACAACCTAATTCCAGGGGCCCTGGAGTCCTGGTGCTTCCTCACCGCTGGCTGCTCAGGGCTGGGTACCAGTCAGGGATCCCCCTGCCCAGCTGCAAGGTTGATGGTGTGGTTGCTTCAAGTGCCAGGCTGGGTGAGAGGGCAGAGGAAAGGGGTTCTGCCTTTATCATATCCATTTGGATGGAGACAGCCCCCTGGACCAAACACACACCTAGATTCATCTCACGTAACATCAGCACTTAACCATTCAGCTGTGGGCTTGGGAAGACAAATTTTCCGATTTACTTATTAGTCCATAATGGAAACCTCAAAACTCTTGACCTAGCAAATATATTTATCTTTAGAAAAGAAAAAATTAGCAACCATCTGCCAGCAAACAGGAGCTATGTTGACTCGCACGCAACCATTTGTGCTGATAGATGTGAAGGGTCGTTCTCCAGCATGAGAGGCAGCTTGGAGTGTGAAATTCCAGCCTGCTGTGGGTCACAGTGTGAGCTGTGGGTTTTGTTCTGTCCCTTGAGAATTGCAGTGTAAGGTAAATCCAGGAGTAGCTGTTGTCATCTCTCTGGCTCCGCTGGATGTAGCGAGGGGTGCCTGAAGGCACACCTGGGATTGCCTTCCTCCTTGGATTTGTTCCTGGCATCAACGTGCCATTGGGTAAGTGACTTGCCCACAGGCCACAAAGGGTTCAGAGAACAGAAGGAACTGGCCAGGGAGGCATGTGATGGTATCAGAACTGGGAGAAGTGGTTTTCTAGTCTGGGAAGCCAGTCCTAGTTTGAGCAAATCATTCACAAATTATACTGGACTCCAGCCATGGTTTGGCTTGGCTGAGAAGGAAGGTGGAGAATGGGCTACAGATTTCAGTGTGTTTGGCTTGTGTGTCTCCTTTTTTTGATTGTTAGTGTCTTTATGAGTCTTAATTTGCTCCAGGTAACTACTTTTTCCTTGTCACAAGTGGCTGACAGTGTTTGTTGTAAGGCGAGTTTCCCATATGTCTAGTGAAAGCACAGGACATTTTTGCTGGGTTTTCCCTTGTCTCTTTGGGCTGTGCTCTTCACAAGAGGTCCCTGATACCCAGGTGTATACAGTATGGTTATACAAATATATTTTAGTGCTTCTGAAAAACTCATTCTTGTTCTTCATTGTCAGAACCACCACGGAAAGCTGCTTTGCTTCACACGTGTAACTCAGCCAGCCTTTTACAGGGAAGGGATGCAAACTGGCCAGACGTGATAGAAAAACTCCCTGAACTCTGGGAAACTGATCTGATCTGATTCTAGATCTGCATGCCACAGCAGGAGCCCAGATCTGCCCTGTGCTACTGATCTTAATTAATTTCATGCTGTTCACCAGCTGGATACGATGCTTTGACATTGTTTTTGCGGTTTCTATCAGTCCTGTTCCAGTAATTCAAAATGGGCCATCGAGTTCCTCTTCTCTGAATTGCCTGTGAGAATGGGCCTGTGTAACATCTGTCCTGTCACACAGATTTCAACACACTTTTTAAAACAGGGCTGGTGCAGGGATGCTGAGCTCCGAGTCCCTTTTTGGAAGAAAACTCTTGAACTGCTCTGTGAGAATGTGAGAAAGCATTTCTTCCTACCTACTAGCCTTCTTTCCAGGCTTATTTCACATCTCCGTCAGGGGAAGGTATTTCAGCATATTGATTAAATGCCTGTCTGCCTTGCTCTCCATCTCTGGCTGCAAGGAGGCTATGTCAGATGCGACCTACTCAGCAAACAAGCAAATCACCATCCCCTGCCCTGTTTTAAAAAGTGTGTTGAAATCTGCCTCTGCTGCCTAGTCTCTTGTAAAAAAGAGTGGTAGAGTCTTTCTGTCCCAAAGGTAGATGCTGGCTGCGCTGCCTGGCTCAGCATCCGCAGGGCACCAGCTCACAGGGGCAGTGGCTGCGCTGTTCAGTGTGTTCCCAGGATTTCCAAGCCCATCCTTGCCCCGCTCTGGCTTCTCTCCCCTGCCATTTCTTCTTTGTCTGTGCGTTCTCCAGGTTCCTGGCTGATGTGTAAGGGCCTCCTGAGTGTTCCTGTTCCGCCTGGTCATGCTGTGAACAAGTGCCAAGCCTGGCTACAGGTAATGAGTGGTGACAAGGGCCCTGATGCCTGTACCATGTCCTTGGCTTGGCAGACGCTTCTGCTTGTAGGACAGCATAGCTGCAGTATCTGCTTTTTTGATGTGTTTTGATGAGCAAAGAGAAATGTTTTGTCCCCCAGAGCAGTTCAGCTGGCTGGAGTGGGGGTGTTTCAAAGGTCCAAGATCACACTGAGATGTAGGTTTATCCAGCGGTGTACTAGCAGGGAAATGCTCCTCTGTTTTCTGCTGCCGGTTCCTCTTTGTCTTTACCGAGCAGTCTTTGCCTTGACTTCTGAGGAGCTCTGGAGCTACAGAGAGCATGCAGAGCACGCACTTGCACTGCAGAACAGGAATGCAAATTCAGGTCAATTCAGTCTGGGTTAGATCCCAGAAATCAGGGGGCTGATCTGGAAGTAGTGGGACATTCTCTTTCTCTAAGCGATTGTAGTTACATACTCCATTTGAAGTTACATTTATTGAAAACTTTGGCCCTAAATGAGACCAATCTCTTCTGTGCTGTGATTCCTTTTCCATACCACAGTCCCTCAGATTTTGTTTGAATTTTTTTCTTTCTTCCTTTCTAATTGGGAGCTATGTGGGATCTTCCATTTAATACTGGACTTCCAGACAGATGCCTGTTTCTGACCTTCAAATAACACTGCAATTCCCACACTCAGAGTTTCAGTCCTAATCTCCTCTCTCCTGCTTTGGAGCCTTTGTTCGTTGTGCCTGGAGTAAAGCAGGTGCCCTGATGAAGATCCAGGTGAGAGAGGATTTCTACAACAGGGTAATCTCCTGAACTGCTCCAGCCCTTCGGTAAATAGCAGATCCAGCAAAATACAGAGCCTGCTAATCATTTCTGCAAAAACATTGCTGAATCTGCAGTGTTTTTTTTTTAAACTCTTTTCTCTAGGAATCTGAAAAGCTGTAGGGAGTTTTCCACAGACACTGCATAAGAGCTGAAATGAGTCCTGCAGTAACAGGCCTTTTCTAGAGCATTATATGCACAAAACAGAGTTGACTTTCTGAAGTAAGAACAGAAACAGACCATTCTCAATAGCACTTTTTTTGTGGTTTATTTGTCCACATCCACTGAATTTGCCACCAACACACACTTTGCTGAGACTTCTTTGAACAGCAGAAACAAATTGTTGGGTAGCGTGATTTGATGGATGTGTGACACGATGCCACTGACTGCTGCCAGGCTCTGATCAAGGGTTTGGCTCAGATCAATTTTCTTGCTTTCCATTTGAGCGCACACGTTGATGGTTTCTAAAATTTGTCAGCTTAAGTCTCATTCACCATCCCCCATGAGCCATTCCTGCCTTGAAATTCATACAGGTGCCTGGAGGCATTTTTCTTCTTTCTGGGTAATATTTAACTGCTAATTACACATCCTTTCCTCCTGCGTCCTCTACCTGAGTGCTCCCAGGAACATGTACGGTGCTTGGGACCTTAATCAGTATTTCAGTGGGTAGAGACACCTTATTGCAAGCAAAGAGTCCGGAGTGGGGCGTCTTGGGGAGCCCAAGTGAGCTTTGGGCTCCGGGGATGCTTTGCACCTGCTTTTTGTGCATGTGAGTGCGGGTGGATTTTCTTCGCCCATTGCTGTGGTGAGTCCTGTCATCTACCAGACTTTGTTTTTCATTCCCAAATCAGAAGTTAATTATGCTGCCAGGTGCTGGTGCAAGCTGCAGCTCAGAAATATGATTCTGCTAATATTTCTGTGCATGGAAGGGGCTTCCAGTGCCTGCCAAGTCCAGATGAGCTGGGAATCAGCCTCAGGCTTTGTTCTGTACTATGAATTGGCTGTCCCTCGTGTTGATTTTCCTGGCTGAATGGTGTGCAAATGAGCTGCCTCTAGCACATAAGCAGCATTTCTGCGATGCAGTGATACATCTTTGCCAATCTGCTGTAAAATGTAATGCAGGAGGGCAATCCGATCCCTTCCAGAAAGCATGGGGCTTCCTGCACAGGTGATGTATCCCAGGTGTGCAGCCAAACTCTGAGCTGTTGGTTTTGTGCAGCAATGACTGAAATGAAGGATTCCAGATACCAAGGGATTGAAAACTCTCAGTATCTGCTTGGATGAAGCCTGCCGGTGGAAAAGCACATCTGAGAAAAAAAAAAATGACGTATGGTCGTCTTGACACAGTGCAGAGAACTGTGCAGTCGCTGTTGGCCCCAAAGGAGGTACAAATCACTCATCTGTTGTGCCACACTGTTAGAAAAGGCTTTTCTGATTGCAGGGGCAAACCGAGAGAGATCACTTGACACTGTGTGAGCCTTGGAGACCATGTCACGAACCTGGAAATCAGTCTGCTCACTCTGTGCATTGTTCTGCTTTAAGTCTTGTGACATGGTTCTGTGTTGTCAGAAAGTAAGGAATCCTTTCCCCCAAAAAAGACCAAGCAGTGTATTGCACTGTTCCCTTGCTGTTATAATAAGGTGGATGCTGATGACCTCTTATTTGCCAGCTCTTGATTACATCATTTGTAGTTGGTTAATTTAGCATCTCATGTGTCATAAATTAAAAATGTAGAATAAGCACCTTCTAATAATAATTAAAAAAAAGCTGCCAACAAATCAAACCCCTGTAGCATTCCTTTCAGGAATAAGCTGCAAAATTACTACCAGTTCTCTCTTGATAGCTGATATATCATCTGTGCATTGCATGTAAATGGCAGGTTTGTTTTAAAATGTTATTCCATTTCCTCTTAAATGAATCACTTCAGACCTAAATAATGAAGTAACTCCATCTCTGCAAATGTCGCCATTGGACCAAATTATTTCTTTTAAGTGTCTTTTAAAGAGCCTTACTATGTTAAGTACAGCACACTAAACAGACTGTTTTCTTTTGGATTATATATTAGTTTAAAATTTCAGGGGGTTTTAGTGTTTCTGGGTGGGAGGGAGTTTTATGCATCCCGACTTCCATGGGTTTGCCTGGAAACTTAAGTAGTAGAGCATGCCTGGGTCCAGGATGGGAAATCCCAGACAACTCGCCAGAGCTAGTGGGAAGCTCTAGGCGACATATATGATATTTGTCAGTGAAAGAAGGGGAGTTAGGGTGTTTTAAAAAATTAAAAAATCAACAACAGGCATTTGAGCAGTGCAAGCTTCAAGCTGCAGGAACTTCAACAGTGCGGTGGTGACATGGTGGGGTTTTTCCATTTTAAGTTCAAATCCTGGTTCTGACATATATTTCACAAGTGTCTCGTCAAGCCTTCTAATCCCTAATCCTAGATCCTGGCCTGTAACCAGTGGGAAAATACCTCTGGCTTGTTTTGCTTCCATATCCTGGTTTATCTGCATAGAGCCCTCTATGCCGAAGGATCTGGAGTGTTTTAATGATGCAAATGCACTTTGCTGAACATCGTGGAGTTACTGTAGTTGCCATGAATAAGTGCATTCACACAGAGGGAGAGGAGAAATGTGTGTGGCCCAGCATTTTAAGGCAATAAACCAGAACTGGGAAATCTGCAGGTCACTGACTGTTTTAGACATTGCTCCTGGGCAAGTCAACACCAAAGTCTATCTGGTTTGTATCTCCAGGCATGACTATCGGAATGAGGGAATTCCTTTCTGGGGACCTGTCTTTACTTCCTCAGCTCTTGTCATCCGTGTGAGCTGAGTGTTTTTAGTCCCTCTTGAGAAATAAGCCATGCAGGTAGAATTACTGTGGGTTGTTTTTTGGTGCTGCTACTGCACAGTAGAACTGCCTGCAGCTGGTGTAACTTTCTCTGTCTTGGCAAGGAAGTGAAATGCTTTTAATATGTGTTTTAACAACAGCTCAACCGGTAGAGCTCATGCCAGAACTTGGGACAAATGCCGGTCAGACAGGGGGACACGTACGAATACACAGGCTCCATACAGAGCGGGGTTGTTTGCTTGAGGCCACGATTATGCCTTAGCTCCCACTAGCCAGTTTGAACATAGGGTTTTTGTTGGTTTTTTCCCCCCTCCTTCTTCTTCCCTCTTTAGAGCCTCGCAAGGTAAATTCAGGCACATTCAGGTCTCACTGAAGCACACTGTGTTTTCATTACTTTCTGAAAATACAGTTTGCCTCAAACCCTTGGCAATGCTCCCAGTACTTGCGGCTCGTGATGCTGCTGGAAGGTGAGCGCAGGAGCATGTGGCTGCGCTGCCTCGAGGCTGTTTCTATCAAAGATAGTGGTTTGCCAGGTTACAGGGAGCCGAAGCTGAATTTGCAACTCTTTAAATGTAAACCTGTTTCCTTTCTTGGCTGTGCTGTGAATGCTCAATAGATTCCTGGCTGCTGGAAAACAGCAGGGAACAATGGAACTGGCAGGTTCAAACCACTCCGCCTTTGATGCAATTAGGCACGGTAAACCTTTTTGCAAAGACAGGGAAGGGCAGGCTGCTGGAGTGGAGGCAGCAGCAGAGCCATAACACCCGTCCTCTTCCTCTGGGGGATTGCTTACAAGCCAGGTCCTTGCTCTTGAGCCCAGTTGCTTTTAGGAAAGGAGAAAAACTGGTAACTCCGAAGGATTAACTTCTCCCTCGGATGGGAGTGAGTTTGCTGCTTAGGCTGATGTGCAAGTTGAGCTGAGCACAAATGGTTTGAGCTGAGCCTCAAACAGATGTGGCTTAGCACAAAGCTCCTTTGGAGCGCTGGGAGGGTGGATGTGGATAGTAGCTGAGTCCTCAGCCTCTTCTTTTGCAGGAGACAGGGTGGTGATGGGACTGTGGTATGGAATTCTTCAGGAGAGCAAATCTGAGATTCAGTCAGCTGTCAGGGCAGCTACTGCTCCTCTGGGATAAAGTCCTTCCTGCCTTATTTAACAGGATCTGGCTGCCTCTTGGCTACTTCAGTGACAGCTTGGCATTTGTTTATTGGAATTAATGCTGTATACCTCTGATAATTTGCTTCTCCTCACACAGCTCCAGCACCCTGGTAGTGTTCATGTCAGTTCAGCTCTTGGCCTTTTGATCATGTAAGATGGTTCACACATGGCACTGCTCATTTACAGCTGCAACAGGACTTGGGGGAAGAGAATAGCCCAAATTCTAGCCTATTTCTAAATATTCTAGAGAATACTCCTTTTCCTAGCAGCTATCGCAGCCAGTATACTGAGAAGAAAACCAGAAATCAAACAAACCAGTGCTGGGGTTTGTTCTCCCATCCCTTAGTGGGTGTTGTGGTTTAAACCCAGCTCTGTTGACATTTGTGGGAAGGCAATGAAGTCTCGGAGCAGCAGAGCTGGCACCCAGTGCTCTTCAATAGACCTAGATGAGTAAAGAGGGTAAAATCACTTTTCAGCCTGTGGCTGGCCACAATAGAAGATAAAAATATTATCTGTGCAGCAGTGCAGTCGAAAGGATGAATTAATCCTCTAACTGAGCGTCTGGGTCAAAACTAGAATATATCACTGCTGGAGAAACTACCTGATTTTGTGTCTAAAGTCTGCAACACAGCTTGATGCAAAGACCACGTTTTTCTAGGTGGCAAAGCACTGAACTTGTGTATCTTCCTAACCAGCACCCGCCTTTCCTGGCAGGGAGTTGGGTCTCGAAGTCCAGCTCTCCTGGAAAAAAACCCAAAACCGATCCCTCTGTTCCCCGTTGCCCCTTTTCTGTAATTGCCAGGTGCTGCGGGAGCCACTTGACAGATGAGCTGTGATCCCCATCTCGTTGTAAATGAGCACGGCCGTTCAGCTCAGAATTGGACGGCGCAGGGGGAGGCAGGCAGGCTGGATAAATGGGGGCATTGCTACTACTTGCCAAAACAACCTATACATTCTATCTGCAAAGATGTTTTAAATGGAAATGTGCCCAAAGCTTACTTTATGGAAACATTTCCAGCTCTGTCATATGGGGATGCAAAAATAAGTAGTGGTGTGTGCCCCCACTCCCAGTCTCAAGAACTATGGGTGAGTTAGTGGCTCTCAAAACCCCAGGCAGGTGTGTGTGCACAGGGGGAAGTGCATGCCATGTGTCATAAAGAAAGAATGTCCTGTGATTGCTGTATCAAAGTCCATTTCTTCTCCCCTGCTCTATAGCTGTTACTGAGCACTCTTGATTTTCCAAATGTTTTTCTAAACAGAGGAGGCTCCAGCCCACAATACCCCAAAACCAGTAGGTTCCCATGGATTTTGCTGGACTTTGCTGGGTCCTTGAGTCTTGCAGCACAGGCTTGGTCAGGTGTAACCCTGCTGATTCATAGGGGAGGAATGGAGCCGGGACTTGCTGTAGGTAAAGCAGAGGACAGGCACCTCTCACCCTGGCCTGAAATACAAACCTTAGACCTCTTTACTTGCTGTACAATGCAGAAAAAAAAAATAAATGCATTTTTCAAATTGCATCTTAGATTTTTACACCCTGTTAGAGAAATTAATCGTCGTAAACAGGCGGTTTCACTGACAATAAAAATACTTTGGTTACAGGTGACTCATGCACAAATAGCTTACTATTACCAGGGTGGTTTGAACCAGACGGAAGTTAGTAATTATGAATATTACATGGCTTAATATCAAAATATGCAGACTTATTTATTTAAGATTTTTATTTTAATAGCCAGAGGAGGAGAAAAATGGTTCTGTAAATCTGGAATGTGCTCTCCTTGTCAGAACCAACAAGGTAAAAGTTGGATGTGTTTTTTTCTGAATTATGTTCATAGTCAAAGTACTTGCTGAGCTTTCCCTAGCCTGCAGCGTGACAGAGAGTCTCTGCAGCCTCTGCTTGTCCATGGTACAACCTGCATCAACAAGGTTGGATGGAGGGGAAAGGGATGGGGACAATGCCGTTACTTGAGCTTCGGTGCCTCTCACAGGTTCTTCCGAGGCGTGTGTAAATCCTTTCGCTGTGCTATACAGTAAGACTGGGCAAACTCTCAATACAAAATATTTCTTTCAGCGTGGAAAGATCTACGACTACAGTTGATGATCATGCTGCTGAATTAACTTGGCCTGGCTAAACAAAGGAGTCAGTCAGTCAGAGGAGAATGACCCAGTTACAGACTCAAGGGAGAGTTATTTTTGTTTTTAAAATTAAAAGAAAAAAACAGAACCTTTTTAACCTAAGGGGATCAAAGTATTTCATGAATCAACCTCGCAGTTCTGATCCTTCATACCCAGGCAGATACTGACCGTGTTCCTTCCTTCTGGTTACTGCACTCTCATATATCTGTCAGTGGAGCCTCCCAAGCACACACATGTGTTGACTCAGCTCGTGGCCTCCCCACCCCGAAACAACACCCCATCCTGTCAAGAGCAATCAGAGCTGTGTCCTTCTTGCCTCCCAAATCCACAGCCTGCCACTACGTGTGTTTTATGTGATGGATGCTACTTTGTGGAAACCTTTAGGAAAGCCTCAATAAGGGGGAAGGGAAGGGAGGCTGCCTTTCAGATTTCCAGTTCTTTTTATTACCGACTGATTTCTATCTGCTTAATAATTTTCTGGCTATTGTATGTCTTGTGCTGTGTAAAATTAAAGCCACTAAGAACATGTCACAGATCCATGGTATCCCAGTGGAGTGTAACAGAGTGGGGCTGAGTCCTGCCTGGTTGTACTGGGCAGCATCCAACATGGGAAACTCAATTCCAGTATCAGGTGTTGAAGAATAATTTAATTTTCAGTGGATAGTTTGAGTGTATTAGCTCTCCGAAGCCAGGAGCTGAAATGGTTTCAGAGGTCTGTTTGAAGTGGTATTCACACCCTTCTCAGATTGAAGGAGTCTTTGCACAGCTAAGGTTACTGGGCACATTTAGAAACCATTTGGAAAATGCTTATAAAATCAGTAAACATTCAGGCTGCTCGTTCTAGCTCTACAGTTTTACCCTACCAAAACGCAGGAGCAGGCGGATTTTCAGCTGTCCACTTGGAGGCTTATCCTGTTCCATAGCAGACCTGAGATGACACTGACAGGAGCGAGGTGCTGGTCCGAACTCACGCCAGCTTTCTGTCCTGGTCACACTGCAATCCTTTTCTGTCATGGGGTGGCAGCTGTTCTGTCATGTAACTTTTGGAGCTTCAAGTTAGGGGCTTAAATGGTTTTTCTTCTGTTTTATAAAGGCGTTTTTAAACCTTTCTGTGCTGACTTTTTTTTTCCTTCTTTGAAGATGTATTAGTGAATCCTGGGTACAGAACTCTTCATGTTTATTTGCCCAGTGATCTGAATCTCGGTATGAAATGATAATCTAAAACCCTAAGGCATTTAAAATATGTGTTTACCAAAACTTGTATAACAGCAATAATATATTAAGTATATAAGGTAACAACACATTATTGTGTTTATATCTTATTTTATCCTATTAATACTGAGCAGTGATTAGTTTAAGGCAAATTGCTCAAGACTATTGTAGCAAAATTTCCACTGAGTTCAGCAGGGCCAGATTTTCACCACTGAGGAAATATTAAGAACCCCAGTTCAGTGAGCCTGCACATAGTAGGCTCAGAATCTTTAATGAATAGCTGCCTATTATCACTGTCAAATTTTGGCTAATATTTTATGAACTCATTATTCTTTTTTTTTTCCTTCTGTAGTTGAATCAAGATGACGACAGCTGCATCACTGATCAATAATACTCAATTCTCAGTAAATGTGACCACAAAGTCTCAAGAACAAATTCTCTATCAAAGTAAGGAAACTATTGGGGTGGTGACTTTTTTTTCTTTTTTTAAGTGGACCTTGTACTTAGCAAACTTCAAACAGTACAATAACTTTGTAAATAAGATGATTTTTTTCCGTTACTGCTTCCCTGCTAGGTTCTGGAGCAATAGTTGCTGCCATCGTAGTAGGAGTGATTATTATTTTTACAGTGGTTCTGCTCATATTGAAAACATATAATAGGTATGTGGCCAAGTTCTATACTTCACTAAGGTGAGACAAGATGAACCAAAATCAGTGTGCTCTCATCTAACAGACCATTTCAGTATTTGTTGCTGAAAATTTCCAGGAGAATCTAAACTGTAACGTGTTTCAAGTGTCTGAATCTCACCATCAGTGTTCTGTGATTGCTAGGAAGCAAAAAAAGGTTCTTGATAGAGGGTGCTTGCTGGAAGCGTAGGAGATGCCTGCTGTGTGCATCAGCGCTGCTGGAGAGGAGCTTGTTTTCTCACTTTTCAGAGCATTGGGTTAGACTTAATGCTCTAGAAGCACTGATTTGCCATTTAGCATCTTGGGGGTGAAATCCTGGCTTGCACTGGCTTTTAAGTAGCTGTTTGATGTAACCTGCTTCCACGGGAACCTTCCCAATACCACGGACAGACCACAACACGTGCCAACTCTGGTGACAACTTCATTTTTATCTTTACAGACACATGCGAGTGAAGCGGGAGCTGGAACCCAAACCCACCAAAACAGCAGTGCCACCTGCTTTAGGGCAGAAGAGCAGCAGCCTGGCTCAGCACCCTACAGTGACTTTCATACCTGTGGATATCCACATGCAGAATAGGTAACTGGGAGTGTCCTCCCTGTGAGAGAAGGGAGATGGAATTCTTACCTACCTGGACCTGGGACTTCTCAGCAAAGCAGTGGCTGCATTTGGAGTAGCAATGAATTATTATTTTGTCTATAGATTATAATTAATCTTGCTTTCTCTCTTTGGGAGGAAAAATTAAAGGTCTGGACACTGTTCATATGACTGAAATCAACTGGGGGAGGCACACAACTCATCAGAAAGACAGTGAGCCACCTTACAGAGGTCTAGGGTACGGAGAGACTGAATAAACCAAGCCCATTCCTTAGAAGGAAAGATGCCCACTCATCTTCTGCGGAGCTTTTGCTTACACCGAGAGTTTGAGGTTTTTCTGTTCTGCAATGACTGATGATAAATTGGAAGAAGAATTTGGACACGAGAGCTATAACTCGGGTTGAACCTGGGTTTGTTATGATTTACGTGAAACATGTTTGTAGTCTATTTTATACATGATGGATAGTACAGGAAGTATCAAAATTATATTTATCTTTACTCATCTTTCATGTTTCTAATGCCACATATGTATGGTTTAAGACAAAAGAGAAAAAGTTACTTTTTATTTTCAAGTATTTTAAAAACATTTCTATAAACTTGGTAATCTGTCCATTCCCAAATGAACTCAGTGTCTTAAGGCTTTTTTCTCTCATGTCAAGAATTGCTTTAGGTTCATTACTGGAGTTGCATTAGAATGTTTTGTCTTACAGAAAATCCGAGTTTTTTAATTGAAAAAGCAAGCATGGAAAGGCAGTGTAAAGCAAGTGGGGCTTTACACAGCTACTATGTCCAACTCACCCTGAAATGCTTTGTTCTCTAATGCAGACTAGGCTTGAACTATTTTTAGACTTTTTTTTTTATTATTATTCTAGAAAGTAACTGAAAGCGATGTTGTTTTGCGAGTGTGATGATTGTGGGTGTACAGTAATGCAACAAAGAAATTCCCAAAGATATTCACAACCCACTGAGTGCGAACAGACAGCAGCATTGTCAGACATTTAGTGGCCGATAAGTCTCAAGCGTGGGTATCAAAGCAGCCCTGAAACACGGCTGACAGGACAGATAGGAAGGATTAGGAAGAAGGTGAGGAGTTAAACCTTGTCCTAAATAGAAGTATGTGAGGCTCTGAGAAACAGCTCTACTCTTTGACACACACCTCTTAAATTTTATGGAACCACTCACTTGAATGGCTGGGCAGAGCGTGAAGCGAACACAGCAGTAACGTAGCAGCCTGAATTTATTTTCTTGTGTGTGTCTTGCACTGAAACACTGCCAGTGGTTAGCTCTAGGCTACTGTGGCCGTTACAGAGCTCCGGCCTGTTTGTAGACCTTAGTACATCTGTTAGTAGGGTATTTTAACTCCTTTTTGGGAGCTGTAGAGAAAGAAGTTACTGTTGTCTAGCTGAGTTGATCACAGAGAGCCTCCAGCTTAGAATATTTTTGTCCTGCAGTGGTTCACTTGCGCTTATTCCCAGTTCTGCCCCACGTTACCACTCATTACATTCTTAAATCATACGGTGCTAAAACAAAGCTGACCATTCTCAGAGTTAATGCGGTGAGGGACTATGGTGGTAAATAGATAACATTTTTTTCCAAGATGTGAAGCCATCTTTTGACCAGGTAATTTTTACTAACTGTGCAGAAAGTAAATTCAATTACATTGCAATTCTTTTTGTATGAAACTGGAGCACAGTTTTAATTCCAAACTAAATATTAAGACAGCTGTTTGTGAAGTTTTTGAATCTCATTGTAAATATTTTAGTTGTCCTAGTTCTCTAACTTGCTTTTTTGTGGCAGGAATGACTGATATAATCATTCAGAAGGGACTGCAGATGACAGGTTTTTTCTAAAAACATAAAGGAGTTTGCCTCCTGTTTCTATCTCCGGACAGCTAAGCATGTTTTCTGGGCATGTTCCACTGTATCAAAATCAAGCTCTTTAGAAAAGATAAGCCCCATCTTACTGTTATTTTTTAACATCACCAGCCAGACCTACTTTTAGCAAATTTTACTTTCCATTTACAGAGTTTAAAAACAATGACGTTCACTTTGCTTCACTGAAGCAGAATAAGCAGTACTTCTATAAGCAATTCTAGATTGCTAGAATTACTGTTACTGGCAGGAAAATTGCTGCTGTAACCATGCTAGCATTGCTCAATCTGCAAAATTCAAAGCCTGCTGTTTTACCAGCAAAATTTCTCTTATATTGGCACAGCCTGTGAGGCCTCCACAGTCCATTCTGATTCCTGTCAGCAAAATCCAGAGCTTATGCTGACCAAGCAAAATCACCTTCTTAAGAAACAAAAATCACTGTATTTCCACCACACCAGCCACTGTAACACTTGTGTAATTTGCTGTGGATTTAAGAGTTTTCCTGGATCGAGCCCATGCTGCCCTTGCCCTCTAATAGTAGCTTCACTGCTGCTTCAGCCTGCCCCGTCTGGGCACCCCACTTCCCCGTTCAACCCCTCAACTTTTGGAAAAGCTCCACCACGTAAGCTGCCTTTGCGTGCAGACTTGCCATCAGGGAAAATTGCTGGTTTAAAAAAAAATACAAACCTGAGAGCTGATGTTGCAGTGTGGTCTGTTAAAGAAATCCTAGACCATGTAAGGCTTTGGAGAGAATAGGCAACGTAAGTGTAACTCATTAATTGTGATTCACACAAACTCATCAGCAAGTTAATACGAAGTTGAACACTTGGTGGCATAGCGCCTCGGAGTGCCTTTTTGCCCAGCAATGCGATACAACCAATCTTTCTACTTCCTTACTTTGTTCTTTGGTCAAGTTTCTCTCTTGACAAAATAGCAGTGGGGCTGTATTCTGACAATGCAAACATTCAGTCTGCAGGTCATATAAAGAAATATTGCTACAATTTTTTTCTAAGGGTGTACTCAATAGTTGATCGGCAGTGGGTCTTGCAAGAATTAGTATTTCTTTTCTTGCTTCTGTAAGTCTTCTAGAATTAACAGCTTCATCAGGTTGGATCCTTCAGGCTCACAGTTGGCGCTTTACTGATGCTAGTACACTTGTAAAATGTTTCATTTTTTCACTGCGGGGGCAGTCCTGTTCCCCAAAACTTCTGCAAGGCAGCGCTCACCCCTGTGTCCGTCACCCACGTATTTCCGCAGAGCACATAGCTCCATCTAGCGTCCTCCTCCCATCCAACAGGTCGCAACCAATTTCTCAACAGACGAAACCATGAAGTAACTCCGAAGTTTAGCTGCCAACTTTACTACGTTTCAGCACCTACCAGCCCCCCAGCCTAGCTCCTTCCCTTTGCTCCGCGGTGCCGGGACTGTTCGGTAGGCGAGCTGAACGCTACCCCAGGTACGGCTACGTGCAACGCAAAGGTACCATCATTGGAGGTCTAAGCAGATAAAACATAAAAACGTTTTCGGTTTTAGTTCCCTAAGTCCCATAACCAATTTAGTTGCCCAAAAGGCACCTGTAAAACCATGTGTCTTTCACATGACACTTACTAATGACTGCTGATTAACACAGGAAGCAGCTGTTGTGCTAACTTTATTTGAAGGAACCTAGTGTTTCCTTTTTAAAGGGCATACACATTTCTTTTAGATAAAACGCAGAGCTGTTACTTTGGATAGATCTGTGCGAACCGCAGGCAGCTGTGGCAACATTTCTGCCAGCGATGTGCCACACACGGTTTTGCCTGCAAGACAAAGCTGTGAGACAGCAGGGAGGGCCAGGCCGCTCACGACAAGTCGCAGCAGGGTTACCAAACGCAGCCCACCGCCTTTACCGACCGGGCAGGGTGGAGAACACGCACCAGGCAGGGCTGTGCGCTAGGCGAGCGCTGCAGGGCAGAGGCCTGAGCCGCCCCGCGACCCCTCACAGCAGGGACCCCGCACAGGCCCCGGCGCGGCAGGGATCCCGCTGTCTCCCGCGGAGCCGCCCAGGCCCAGAGTCCTCCGTTCCACTGAGGAAGGACCGAGCTGACACGAGGGGGCAGCTCTGTAGGGAGGGCGGCCGGCCGGCCGTTCCCTGCTGCGCCCGCGCAGCCGCCTCAGGAAGGCAGCGAACTGCCGTTCCCCGCCGCGGCCGCGAGACCACCTG
Source organism: Microhierax caerulescens (assembly GCA_035590215.1). Classification (NCBI taxonomy): domain Eukaryota; kingdom Metazoa; phylum Chordata; class Aves; order Falconiformes; family Falconidae; genus Microhierax; species Microhierax caerulescens. Next base: position 114,440,252 of record JAVJGJ010000037.1, on the reverse strand, counting down.
ACGCCCCGCGCCGACATCTCGCGAGAAGAAGATTCCGATTCCCCCTCCCCCCCCCCGCCCAACGCACACACCCGCGCGCCGGGAAAGGACGTTTAACCGCCGCCCCCTCACCCCGGCGGAACGCCGCTCTTTCTGATTGGCTAGTTTCCGCGCGCGCAACTACCCTCTGTAGCGGCGGCCACCAATCGGCAGCCGCCGGGGAGCGTTTGTGGAGCGTGCGGCCCCGCCCCCTCCTCCCCCAGCGCCGCGAGCGTGCGAGGGGGCTTGCGGGCGCGCGGTGCACGCCGGGACGGCAGCGCGTTGCGACCAGGAGGAGGCGGAGGAGGCAAGATGGACGCGGGGTTCTTCCGCGTAAGTGCCGGCCTCAGGGGGGGCCGGACGGGCGGGGACGGCGGCGGGGTTCCCCTGGCGGGGGACGCTGGGCCGAGCCGGGCTGCTGTAGGCCCCGCAGCCGCGGGCGAAGCCGCTGGTGCCGCCGCTCCCCCGAGAAGCGCCGCCGTGCCCCCCCGCCCTGCGCAGGCTCCTGTGAGGAGCCGCCGCGAAGAAAATGGCGGCGGGAAGCAGGCCGGGGCGGCGGGGCGCACGTGGCCGGGGCCCGCTCCGCCAGCCCCTGTTGCGGTCGTCCCCGCGGGTGGGGGGTTGGGGGCTGTCTCCTGCCC
>JAVJGJ010000037.1:114436505-114439493 GCA_035590215.1 Microhierax caerulescens | reverse complement strand
GCCCCTCACCCAGCCCAGCCGGCGGCAGCCCGAGCGCGGGGCCGGGGGTGCCTGCGCGGCGGGGCCGGGGCTCCACGCCCGCGCTCGCAGCACCGGGGGCCTCCTCACGATTTGAAAGGCGCCCCTCGCAGCTGTCCGGGGCGCAGAAGCAGGCCGGGGTAGCGGGCCCGGGCCCGCCGGAGGAGGTGGGCGCTCCGTGCGCGGCGGGGACACGCGTGGCCGCTAGTACAGGGGCTCCGCCGCCGCCCCCGAAGGCCGCGCTCGCCCGGCCCGGCAGTGCAGGCCGGTGCGGCCTGGGGCCGCCGTGTCCTGCACTGGGCTTCGGGGCGGCCGCGCCTCCGGCCCCGCCGGGGGGAGAGAGAAGCCCCGCGTCGAGCCCGCCTGGCTCCGAGCTGTTCCGTGCGAGGAACTTTGCGGGAGAGGCCGCGGGGCAGGGGGGAGGCGAACCCGGCCTTGCCATCGAATGCGCTTTGGGGGCCGTGTTCAAAGCACATAAACAAAACTGCCTGTTTTTTTAAGAGAGAAATTTTTAAAGCGTGACGTGAAGGTTATTAAGTGTATACAAACAAAAAAGAAGTTAGGCTTTATTTTTAGGTTGGTATATGATATTTTTTTTTTAATCGTTGAGCTTTTATTTTGCTGTTCTGACAGCTGTGCTGTATTTTCTGCAGACTATTAAGCAGTAATCTACCTAGGGTATATTTCTTCTCAGGCTTTTCTTACGCTAATTAGGATGAGCTTATTTTTGGGGGATTCCTTCATAATTTTGAAAACCAATTCAGTTTTTCAGGAGTCATTCATCTGTTCAGCTCTATGATTTTGTATTCCTGCAACTAGGATGCTTTTAGAACATGAGGGCACATAACCTCTCACTTATTTCAATTTTTTGTTAACATACCAGCCTGAGAAAAATAATTACAAGTTAAAGCTGCACTTGTTCTGTTTAATGCAATTGTTGACAAGTTTATAAATCAAATAGTTGTAATTGACAGCAGAATTACTGGGACTGAAAACACTGAATTAGAAATCTATCTTGTTTTTTAAATGGCTTGTGAAAGGTGACTGTTTAGAAAGACAAAATCAACATGGCACTGGAACAAGGCTATAAACAATGTTCTGATCTCCTTCTAGTCTGGGTTCATGAGAAAACAATTCTTGTGGAAATTACAGTAGTGCAGCAGAGCAGTAGTTTGCACTTAACTTACCAAGAAAGCTGCTATTACTAATTCTTCCAGTTCTTTACACTTCTGTAAAGTTGTTAGTGCAAACCATTTTGTCTCTTCCTTGAAATTTTATGTGATGGTGTGCTCTGGGTCTTCTTTGGATACCCTTGCTGCTTGCCACGTGGTATGAACAGGCTGAGAAAAACTTCATTCCTTTCCATTTCACTTCTGGGTTGTGAATGAGAGAATTTTTAAAAAGAACATTAAATTCTTGAGTGATCTGACAAGTAATGTGTTTGTTGTTAATGTGTAAGCCACGCAGTAGGCTGCAAATATTATCAAGACTTTTAAACAGACTTCATACACCTGGTAAGTGCCTGTGCCACGATTGGTCTTTAGGATTCCTACGCTCCAGAATAGCAGAAATAGTTTGTTCCCTGTCAGTATCCGATGACTTTGTAGCATGTTACGTTGCTAATTCAAGGTGCTTTCTGATCAAATGAAGTGGTTAGGTTAACCTGAGAATTCGAGCTTTTTCTTATTTCTTGACTTTTGGTTCCTTAGTAGCTTACGTTATTGCTGGTACTCAACCCTTTATTCAGTGCATAGGAAATGGCACATATTAAATTCCTGTGTTTTCAGTCAGTCAGGTTGGTTTCCTTAATAAGCCTCAGCTGTGAACTGTGGATTTGTTTTGAATCCCTAACAACAACTCATCAGTATTTGGATGCAGTTCTGCTCATACTCTTGTTCATGTGTGGTTCTGTTTACTTCTGTGCAAGTAAATTTTCCAGAAGTGGACTTTCAAGCCTTTCAGTTCCAAATGAATTAACCTATAGTTTCTGTTCATGAAAGTGGAACGAGTTGGTGAACTTTAACAGAGCATGATCAATAAAATAGTATTCTTTGTACTCTTGCTGGCTCTGTGTTGGCTGATCTGCTTCAGAGAAATTTACCCAAAGGTTTCATAGATGTCATTGTAACCAAATATGACATTTTTGTTCCTGGACGGAGTGAAAAGAGCTTATTCCTTCTGAGGAGTTTGTGAATTCCAGCATAAGTCCTTTCCATAGCAATTTCAGACTGCTGTACTCGTAAAGTTGTAAGTAGTATGACAGGGAGATTATATGATTAAGGTGTCGCTGCAGAGCTCAGGGGCCTGCTTACCCCTAAGTCTTCAGCAGTAGATGAAAACTATAGTGCTGAAACTGAAAGGCACCAGAAAACGCTTATTTGCTTACAGAATGGTGTAACTGGTGTGGCTGTGCACTGTCCAGTGCAAGTATGTGGGAAACTAATGCATGAAGGTAGTTGAATGTTATACAGACTAAAAAATCTTATTTCCTGTGCTTTAGGGAACAAGTGCAGAACAGGACAATCGCTTCAGCAACAAGCAGAAGAAGCTGTTGAAGCAGTTGAAATTTGCAGAATGCTTAGAAAAGAAGGTAAGTTGGTTAGACTGAGAGTGGAAGTAAGACACGCTAATTGAAGACAATTTTCAGTGGAGTAATTGAGTATCAGATGGTTACACACAGAAAGGGGAGGAATGTCTTCTCTGTAGGGTATTTGGAATATCCGCTTGTGCATCAAAGATACAGTAATAATATGCACGATCTAGTTAATAGCACTAAATATCACCGGTAGGCTTTTGTGTAAAATTCAGCTTCAAAAGGAGTCTTTATATTGAAGAAATGTTAATTCTAGGCATCCTTCAATAACACCTCAACCCCTTTTTTGGGGTGGTGGTTTGGGGTTTTTGTTGTTTCAGGTTTTCTAGAATAGCATGTTGGAAATGCGTGCTGGTTATCCTGTGGGTGCTGGTGAA
>JAVJGJ010000037.1:114424005-114431505 GCA_035590215.1 Microhierax caerulescens | reverse complement strand
GGGTGGTGAGCAGTTGTGTTGTGTATCACTTATTTTTCTTGGGGTTTATTCCTCTTTCTTTTTTCTCTTCCTCTTCATTATGATTGTTACTATGACGTACTTTATTTCAATTACTGAACTCTTACGTTAACCCACGGGTTTTATCTTTTTCCAATTCCCCTTGCCATCCCACTAGGGGCAGGGGGGGAGCAAGCGGTTGTGTGGTACTTTGTTGCCAGCTGGGGTTAAACCATGACAGTCGTCTTTTCCACTTCTGACAATGTTGTCTTGTTTTCTGGCAAGTTGACGTGCAGCCTGTACGTTACTTTTTTTCTTCCTCTTTGAATCATTGAACCATGTTCTAATTCTTTTCACAGTTTTGGAGCGGGATGTCTTAACATCCCATCAGAGGATGGGCAGGAGAATGTTCATTGTAGGGGAATATCTTGGCAGCTTCTACATTGTCACTCCAGGGGCTATGGTTTGTACGTGTTTATAAATTAAGTCTTTATTTTTAACAGTGATATCCCAAAAGCTCCTAAACCTGAACCTCCTGTACCAGAGACTAAGGAGACTTCACCAGAACGTAATTCAAAGAAGGAGAGAGAGAAGGAAAAAGAGAAGACTCGTCAAAGATCCGCAACTCGGTCCAAGTCAAGGTCAAGATCTCGATCACGTTCTCCATCTCATTCTCGACCAAGAAGGCGTCATAGATCACGGTCGAGGTAGGACTTTAGTTTCTCTTGTGAAGGTTGAGAACTGAATGTTTTCTTCTGAAGAAAACATACTTCTGATGGATGTGCTTTATGTATGTTCTTAATGTAATGTCATGTTCTCAACTGAAGTAGTGATGTTTTTAGAGATGTGGAGCTATGGATGTTTAAGGCCAAATGGGAAGGATGTGTTTGGTGGATAAATGGGTTTGGGAGTTGGTTTCTTCTACCAGTTTGTGAGAAGGTGCTTACAGTGATAACGCTGACTGGAGAAGGAATGGGGTAGGCAGCGCTGAGTATAGCACTTGTTAGTGGGAACTGTGTAGCCTCCTTTTAGGGGGTAGATCTGATAGTAATGATGTAGATTACTTCTTTTTTCCTCCTTTTTTCAATTATTTTATTAAGTAGAGAGGTATTGATAAACTTTAAAGCACTGATTGTGTCTGAATGTGCACTTTGCATCATAACCTAAATGCTACTTTAATGTGATGCACTTGGAGAAAAACAACTCTACACTCTGAGGATGCCCTCAGTCCCTGGAGGATCAATTTCCTCAACTCTGAAAATTAGATAGTTGCTTTTCATTTGAATTTTTGATTATGACAGGTCTTACTCCCCTAGAAGGCGACCAAGCCCCAGAAGACGGCCATCTCCAAGGAGAAGGAGCCCTCCAAGGCGAATGCCTCCCCCACCCAGACACAGAAGAAGCAGATCCCCTGTGAGGCGGTAAGATTCCCTTTTTTTGGGAGAATGGAAAATGTTAAACTTTGAAAGCTGAAGGGAACATCAGTTGTGAGGAATGAGTGTTACCAAAATTACCTTGCTCATTTTATCTTGGTACTGTCAGGCGTATGATTTGAGTGATACAAAAACTGCAGTAACATATTTCATAAGTGTGTTGTGGGGGAACATAGTAGTAGCTGTGAAACGATTTCTTTGGAGTTGGAAGTAGTGATTAGAATTCCACCTTTTTGAAAAGCGGCAATTTCAGAACTGTTAACATCTTCAAATGGCTCTGGATAGCTCCTGGTGTAGGTTGACATAACATCTTTCATGACTTTTTTGCTTTAGTCTTAATACTATATTTTTCCTGCCTGGGGGAAAAAAATTTTGAACTAAAGATTCTACTTGTTGGGGGTTTTTACGTTATGACTTTACATTTCCATCATGAAATTAAAATCAAATACTGACTTGAAATGTGTTTTTTCATGTTTTTATTTAAAAAAAAAATTCTTCAAGGTCTGCTTTCTGGTGTTGGAGGTCACATTTTTGACAGCATAAGCAATTGTTTTAGTAGCAAAGCTCTGAGTTGCCTTGCAGAGAAGATTATGTACTTGTGGCCATATCAAAATAGACATTCGGCTTCATAGGATGGGAATAGATTCTTATCCTCTTCATAGGAAGAGAATTGAAGTGATGCTTCCTGTGTGTACAGCAGTTGTTCTTTTTTAGGAAGGAACAGTTCTTCCTTTTTATGACAAGGTGATGACTATTTTTTTTTTCTGGGGTTTGTAAATATGTTCATTTTGCACAGTTACTGGGAAAACTGTGAAAAGTATCAAACATGTATGTTGCAAGATGTACAAGAGCTCCCTTTCAGCAAATGTTTCTCACTCAAGGTAGGGTTTCTTTTTTCCAGGTTCTCAGGAATTCTGCAGCCAAAGGTGGATTCTGCAGGTACACAATTGCAACAGAACTTGCCACAAATTTTGCCGCAGAATTCTAGAGGCCCTACCTTTTTAAAATTACAAAGTAAAGATGAAAGACTAAAACATAAGGATGGATAGATTGATTCTGAGTTGTTAAGTTGTCTGAAATTTTTACCTCTTGGTATAAAAACTTTTTACACTAAACTCTTTAAGAGATCTGTTCTGAAGATCGTTAAATCACACGTGCTAACACAGAGAATTCTTAACCATCCAGAAGTTAGAGAGCCCAAACAAAACTAATTCCTCCCAGGAGAAAGCTTAGTTGTAGTCTGTAGATTGACAGAAAGCAAGCAAAGGTAACACTAACAATTTTTTGCTCACTATGTAGTTTAAAAATAACTGTGAAAGATTGGTTATTATTCTCCTCTTCTACAAAGCGAGTGTTGAAGGCTGTCCACCATGTTTTGGAAGTGCTGTTGTATGTGGCTTTCTCTATATGTGCTTGCAAAAAATGCGATTCTGTGTTCATGCTCAAACATTTCTTCAGCTGGCTATTCAGAATCTAATGTTATACTTGATTTACAGGAGAAGACGGTCATCAGCATCCTTATCTGGCAGTAGCTCTTCCTCCTCCTCCTCACGTTCCCGATCACCACCAAAGAAACCACCTAAAAGAACTGTATCCAGCCCTCCTCGTAAAACTCGTAGGCTCTCTCCTTCTGCAAGCCCCCCTAGGCGGAGGCACAGACCATCCCCACCAGCAAGTCCACCTCCAAAACCACGCAGGTCTCCAACACCCCAGCAGTCGAACCGTGCAAGAAAAAGCCGTGGCTCTGTTTCGCCTAGCAGAGCATCAGGTAATGCAGTAAAAATCTGTATTCCAGCAGCTTCAGCGTTTTGTTTTTGTTTCCTCAAAGATGGTGTGTACAGTTTGTATGAGCAGAAGCGCATGCAAGAATGTAATGAATTACAACTGAGTTTTCTGACTTTGTCTTTTAGCACCCAAACATAAGAGTACTGAAAAAAGAGAATCTCCTTCGCCAGCACCAAAACCGAGGAAAGCAGAACTGTCTGAATCAGGTATGGTGCGCTCTTTTCAGCACTAGTTTTGGCTGGGGTTTTTAATCAAGGTGCATTACAAAAGGCAGTGGTAAAGGCTGAACCCTCTTGATAGACTGGCATTGAAAGTGAGAGTTCTCAGAAGTATAAAGGTGATCACTCGTACTGCCTCAAACATCTCTATCCAAGCTTTCTTGGAAAAAAATCCAACCAAAGTTGTATTCCAGCCTCAATATTATCTTAAGATTTTGAAGGGGACAAAAAAAAAGGCGTGTGTGATGATCTACTGCAATACAACCTTATTTCTGCCTGAATAAGGTGAATTTGTGTCTTCAGTTTACATATTTATCTGTTTATGTGCCTTTTCAGAAGAAGATAAAGGAGGTAAAATGGCCACAGCAGACTCTGTTCAACAGAGACGTCAGTACAGAAGGCAAAATCAACAGTCTTCATCTGGTATGGATGGCATAGATTTCCTAAAAGTGGATTGTAGTTTGCTTTTGTGGGAAGTAGTTAATGTTAAGTTCAAATACTGATTGAAATGATTTGCTATGCATGCTGCGGTGCTATGATAAACTTAATTATAGATGTACCACTCATAATGAAATTGCTTCTATTATTGCTCATGAAGAAAAAAGTGTAACTTTTAAAAGGTTACAGTATGTCTCTTGTCAATGGTTCACATCTTTAGAAGTTGTGCTTTTAAACTCTTAACATCACACGCAGAAATACATTTGCTATGGGTTACTTAATCTGTTGTTGCAATAGGTTATTTCCTAATATTTTGGACTTCCAATCGGTAAATTAACCCAGGCCTGGTATAGGTTTTTGTCCACTAAATGTTTCTATAAGTAACTGAAGTTCACCTCTTAAATTATCTGGCTAGTCAGATTTTATGTGGATAGTTAGGTTGCTGCAGATTTTTTTTTTTTTTTTTTTTTTTTTTGCCCACCTCTGATGGATTGCTTTATTACTTGACTGCAACTACCATTTTTAGTTGAATTGCTTTTAAATAGAAGCTTCTTACTTTGCAGGAGAGGAGGTTAGTAGTTTAAACTGCAGTTTCCCAATCAGTAACTGTGTTAATAGTGTTGTGAGAATCATTTTCCAGAGAGTGATTCTTCTACGTTTATAGATTCTGGTTCTTCATCTTCATCTGAAGAAGAAAGACCTAAAAGATCCATCGTGAAGAATGGGGAAGTTGGTAGACGCCGACGCCATTCACATTCACGCAGTCCATCACCATCTCCACGAAAACGACAGAAGGAATCCTCCCCTCGGTAATTTCTCCTTAAGTTGAACCTAGCTCGCATAATTTTTTCTATTTAATGTTGTTTATCTGCTATGCAACTGTCAGCAAATACACAACACAAGAATTAAGTCGTGTCCAGTTTGCCCAATCTTGTTTCAAGATTGTGTTCTTGTTGTGGTCATTTGGTAAGAATTACTCTGAACTTTATTTGAATACATTCGTTTTTGCCTCATGTATGGCAGATAGATTTGTTTTGTTTTGTTTTTCTCCACTGCTATCAGGATGCAGATGGAAAAGAGGTGGCAATCCCCAGTGATGAAAAGGTTGGTTAGAATTAATCTGTTAAATAGGGTTTACGTTTAGCAAATCATTTAGACAGGCTGTCATTTATTCTGTCATAGATAAGTACTTGCCATCCTTTGTCCTTTGGACTTGCACACTCAAAGTAGTGAGGAGAGGGAAATTCAGACTGCTGTGTTCCTTAATCTGTGGGATCTGGTACCATTTCACCGGCAAAAGCACGGAGAGGAACACTTGCTCAGGCTCCTTCATTGCTCGCCAGTTGCTAATTCACATAAGCCTGTAACAGCTACTAACGTTAATGTTATTAGCATCTTCCTGATGCCTGAAAACAACTGAATGCTTTTATGCTTCAGGGTTTTCTTATTGCACATACACAGCTATGAAGGAGGGGTGTGCATTACTTAGTATTCTTGCTGCCATTGACAGTTGGTACCATATGCTTGCAACAAGTGATTAAGATCTTGGTGTTCTGGGTCACAGATAATTGGAATTTCAGAGGTCTTATGCCTCAATTCAATAGCTATTTTGGATCAGTAATACACTAGTAGTAAGCACCGACTTCATTTTCTCTTCTCTTACGTAGGCAGTGTTCTTAACACTCTGACTTGTGTAATTGTTTGTTCTATGTTGATCTCAGAATATAGGAGGGTGCAGGGAGCTGGGTGCTTGATGGGTTTATTAATCTGATGTAATGACCCTTGTGAGCAATCTGTAATTAAGACTTAGTTAGAATGTAGTGGCAGCATACCTAATGATGTATAGATTAAGTATGACTACTTCAACAAATGTAGACATTCTAATTATGGATCTTGTCAAACAATTCTGCGTAAACCAGATTGGAATTCAAAGTTTTTAATCTGTTTTGCAACATGGTAAATTTACCTACTGCCAATTGTGTAAATACATGTTTAATTAGGACAACTGACTTTTGAAGGCTGGTATTTTTTTGAACCATAAAAGAAGGTTGTCTTTTGGAGCAAACTTTTATCTATAAAAAGTGTAACTCATTGCCGTGGAGAACAGCAGCCAGCACATTTGAAAGCAAATCTTGGTTTATGTAGTTGAGCTTCTGTGCTTTTCTCATTACTCTATTTTTTCCTTTAATCAATAGTTTTATCTTAATTGGTTTTAAAACAGGAACGTTTTGCTTTACAGAATTCAATAGTCCTCCTCTTTAAAACTCTGAGGAGTGAGTTTGATTAAAATTTCCCCTCCCAGAAGTCTACTGTAAACCTTGCAGAGCAGAAAACAGCTCATGTTGTCAATGATTTTAACCTAGATAGCTGCAGTTTTGCAACAACTCTGATTTCGTTCTGCCTTTCAAGAATAAGTCATTTTGCATTCCATACCCATAGATAAAAGCTCTTTTCAAGAGTACAGTTTTGCACTGTTTAATCGGCTCCAACTTCAGACCGCTGCTGAATGTGGTTTTTTCTGCCTGACAGAGCTGGGCATTCCCAGTTCCTCCCTTGTATTGGATCTAGCAATCGTGTCACTGCATGATGACAAGGAGGTGTTTTTGTTGGATTGTCTCCAGGTGGATCGGTACCCTGGTCTGACTCATTAGATGATCACTAGGTTCAGTGCAAGGGAGATGGCAGAAATGAGCTTTCAGGAGAAGAAAATGAGAGAGAGTTGGTCTTCCTCTGTGGCTACAAGGTGCTAATAGACCAGGTGAATGTGAAATTCTAACGACTGTTGTAGTAGACTCTGAGAATTACAGTAAAATATGTGTCATCTTACCCTCTTTAGAAAGACTTTTATATTTTTTCCCATCCATGGTTCTAAAAAAAATTCATTTTGAAGTGCACGAACAAGATAATTTTGTACAGTGAAGGCAGAAGGAGAAAGAATCTTGTGGCTCAATTGCAGCTTTTCTGAGAAATCTCTTTATTTGTCTTTAGTAGGAGGAGGAGAAGTCCATCGCCCCCACCAGCCAGGCGGCGACGCTCTCCTTCACCTGCCCCTCCTCCGAGGCGGCGGCGGTCACCTTCCTTACCTCGTCGAAGGTACTGTATTGCATTTTTGTCTTTGAAGTGGTTGCTTTTGGCTTGTTGACTTCCAACAATGACACGTAAAAAGAAACCCCTTGATCCTAATTCACAGCTTGCTGAGGGGAGTGTAGTTTTGCTAGTGAGATCTTGTGTGGTAGGTGTGCAGCCTGGGTATTTTTTATTGTTCTGTCAAATACTGAATAACAGCAGTTGAGCTGATTTTCAGAAAGTTTGGTATTAAATGGAGTTTTAAAGAATTCGTAGAGGAGTTCTTTTTCCCCTCTTTGGGCAAACCATGAGACACTTGTAACTAACTCACATGCTGATGTGGCACCTGAACATCTGTTTTCTTTGTAGGTCTCCATCACCACCCCCACGCAGACGCTCACCTTCTCCACGGAGATACTCTCCACCGATACAGAGACGATACTCTCCTTCTCCCCCTATTGCATATTTCTGCTGATGAGCACACAACAAAGTCTTCTTGCTTGCCTGACTCCCTGCTGTATTTATCACCTTTTGTCCTCTGAATTCAAATAAAAGGATAATAA
>JAVJGJ010000037.1:114368418-114401221 GCA_035590215.1 Microhierax caerulescens | reverse complement strand
CGGGCCGGGGCGGGGCCCGCCCCCCCCCCCGCCCCCGCAGCCCCCCGGCGGCGCAGGGCTCTCCTCAGGGCGGTGCGGGCCCGGCTGGCGGCGACGCCCCGGCGGAGCGGGGCTACCGCGCACAAAAGGGCCCTTCGGCGGGCGGGCCGAGATAAGGCGAACCGCAAAAGTCGTCCCTTTTGGAAAGTGGCCCCGCGTTTGCTGGAAAATTCTTTTCCCCAGAGCAAATGGTGCAGCTGGCGCGGAGCAGGGGTGTGGGCACCCGTAGGAGAGAGGAGTAACTTGCTGGGTGCACCACCATCCATCACCCCCGCCGTTCCGCGCTCTGCGTTGTCTTGCCCGAGTTGGGCGTCAAGGTAATAAAAATGCGAAGTAAAATTTTCACTCGGGAGTCCTTACTTTTGTATCAGACACCAAACATGTAAACGCGTCGCCAGTTTTTCTTTCAAACTAGAAGAATGAGCGTGTGTTGTATGGCCCTTATCTGGCAAAGGTACCATATGGTATTTCCACATGTTTTGCATTCGCGTATTGCAGTATGATGCAATATTTTGCATCCTCCAGGGCTCTGGTGATGCGGCATCTTACTTTTACTTCGTATCAAAAGTGCAGAGAGTAAACGGTGTTGATCTTTTCTTTCTGTGCTCAAACTTAACTTCGAAGAAAGCCTCCATAGGAAGCGTTTTAATTCTTCAGATGAAGTTTCTTTCGGTTGCAGTGAGAAAATAACAAAAGCCTTCATTTGAGGTCTTGGTACTTACTTAGTGTGAAAGCCACAATGGCAAACATGAAAATTTCTAGCAGGCTACGTAGAGCTTTGAAGATAAGTTATTAGCTATATATTTTATTTCTTAAATGATACTCTAAAGATATTAGACGTCTCCTGTTTCGGACTTTTTAGTAATATTGAGGGGCAGTAACAGGACCCAGGGAAAGTATTGCAATGGAGGATTCCAGAGCTGATTTTAGTCAGAATATTTAGGTTTTTCGTGTAGAGGTTAGAACTTAGTAGTACAGCAATTAAACTACAGATTACTTTGAACTATTTATAGCAGTATTTCTTTAATATAACATGCTAACTTATCTTCCTCTGTCCTAAAGTTAATTGGCCAATTTTTCTCATTTTTAAACAAATGAGAGCAGTGATTGATGGCAGAAAGATTTGGGAGCAGGGGGAATAATAAGTTTTGTGAGGATATTTTACATATGAGGCGTAGTGTGGAAGAAGGTGTAAAATTAGTTGTGAGAAAGATGTATTGGTTGTGATTAAATTGGTGTTGGACCAACAAAGATGTGATACTATATGAAAGGGGAACAGCAGGGAATTTTTCCATCCCTCAGCTGAAACTTCTTTATTGGCATGGATTTAAGAAGGCTATATTCGGGATTAATCAGTCAGTAGTATATCCCTCAAGGAAGCCTTTTCCCGGTGTTACAGATAGCTGCTGCAAGCTCTATACTGTCTGCCTTTAGGATAGAGTTCATGTTACAAAAGAAGTTATTCTTGTCTGACTTCATGATCTTCAAGTAAAAGTTATTTCCCTGGAAAATCCTGTGGAAGAACACCCTCCACCCTGGCAGACAGACCAAAATAGTTGTTTTATCAGGGTGCTGCTGCCTGTCCCACAGTTTATTGAAGCAGTTAAGTATAATCGGAAGAGTGTTTTTGTAAAGCTAATAGAAGTCTTGTCCTGCGTCATTAAGATGGTCACTTCATAAAGTGCAGAATGTTTATGGTTATTCAATAAAACTAATAGTGTCTGCATAAAAAAGCATTAGATTTTGATTTAGGTCTGTCCGTTCCCCGCTTAGTGCCTGCTTTTGTGTTGCATGGTTTTTACCTGGTTATAGGTGCAATCTAGAACAAGTCTGAAGTTACTGAGTGAATGTTAAGAGTATTTTGCAATGTAGCTGATCACTTTTCAAACAGTATTTGGGGTCTTGGTTCTACCTGTGCACTGTTAGTCAGTGAAGCTCTTAAGGCAGAGGTAGTGGAAAGACTTCTTGACCAAGAAAGAAATCTCTGCCAAATGCCTGCGGCTGAAGGGCGGTAACTGTATGACCTGTGTACAAAGGATTGTAGCAGCCAGACTAAGATGAAACAAAGGTATGGATTAAAGCTTGAGAAAAACTTGTGAAGCAGGAGAAACCCTTTGGCTTCCTGCCCAAAATGTTTGGTTTGAATCTTATTAAATTGTGATCAGTAACAAAATAGGATGGGCACAGCATGGGGAGGAGTGCACACATGGTTAAGTTCCAGTTATGAGTAACTATGTAGGGCTTTTTGTCACCAGCAAATTGCTTTGATTTATCCAAGGAGACAGTGTATCAGTCTGCTGTAACTTGTATTGCCATAGTCTGTGATAGCATATGTGCAGATCTAGGATGCTTAGGTAAGAAAATGGGTTACAGTGCTGAAACTGAGGTGAATAATCTATTTCTTGGTCTGGCATAATGAGTGGCTTCAGCAGCTTTTTCATTACAGCGCTGGTGGGCTGCCTGCGGTCTCTCTTAAACTAACTGTAAATATTTTTCAAGTCTTTCAGAGCCGATTAGGGGAAAGTAGTGATGTATCTGATTTCATTTAGTTTCCTCGTATGTTCACATGTTTTATTAATGAGAGAGGCCTGCTTCCATTGTCTAACAAGAATATTTTTTTTATGCCCTAGTGGCATTTTAGAGTAGTGAAGACTGTGTTGTAAGGAAAACGCAGGCAGAAACCCGAGCATTGTGATCTGAATGCAACTTGTATAGGCAACTTGTAATAGCTGCAATTTAGTTGATCGTGTGTGGATTTTTATTATAAATAAAAAGCATGGTGGACTGACTTGGTCAAATAGAACCACTCATCTGTGGAAAACACAGGACAGAGCTTACAAAACTACTGGTGCCGTTTCTTTAAGGCAGTGTGCAGAGGAGATGGGGATGGAAGCTGCTCAGAGCTCAGCCCTCGGTGTTCTTAGAGGGCAGCTGGTGATTGCATTCTTCTTGCAATAGCAAGGTGAAGACATGGATGATCAAGAAGTTTGGTGTCGAAGGAAAAAAACCCAACAAACTCAACAAACAAGAAATTCATAGTCATGTATCTGCTGGTATGAGGTGGGTTATAGTAGATGTAGGTAACCGTTAAGGAAAGTGCTGCTCTCTTCTTCGACTGTGTAACATGTGTATACTTGCAAATTAATTAAACCTTGGATTTCTGGCAGCTTTGAAATAAGACGTCATTGTGAAATCGGGCACCTGTTTTGAGAATCAGATAATATCTGCTATCTGTTTACCTGTGAATTGTACTGTCAGTAGAAAAAAAGCTGTGATTTCACATTTAATAAATACCCTACGCTAAGCCGCTCCCAGTGATTGTAACAGAAGCTTGTCTACATTTTTATATCTCTGAACTAAACAAATCTGGCAGGTGAACTTTATGTCGTTCAGGATCCAGATCTGTTTTCTTCAGTTAAGTGTTGGAGCACATGGCAGGAAAGAGATGAGTGTCTGCATCACTAGCAGCAGATGTGGTACTAGCTCAGGGCTGGGTGAGAGGAGTGTGGTTTGTCTGAACTGCACGCGTTCAGGTCTGCCTTTGTCTTGCAGTTAGTTGCTCATTGCCTGTGCTTATCCTTATGTAAGCTCTCATCATTCTGGAGTAGTATAGCTGCTGTACATTGGTTTGTAACAAACATTTCCACGATCTTGATCGTGTTTGTCATCATCGGTGTTGGTTAGTGGTTGTTTTTTTTGGGACACACACACACAAACACGCCCCTGCAATATTGCTGTAAAATTAAAAGGAACATCACCGTAAGGAAATAACAGGAATAGAGACATGCAACATTGCTTCTCAGAGATGGTCTTGTTGGGGGCAGGCTTGTCACTTGATAATCTTGTTAGATAACTCTCCTCCTTACATACCAGATCATCATTTGGAGGTTTTGATGCACTAACCTCAACACCTGAGAACTTTCTCAGCCCACCTTTGATATGAGTTTAGGATAGATAGCTAAATTTCATGGTGGCTTATTTCTTGTGAGCAAATACTGCAGTATTATAAAGGATCCCTTTATAAACTGAGGCATAACTGTCTTACACGTCCTGTGCTTAGTTGTTACAAATCAGGCCTTTTCCTTCTTTGGCCAGCAAACCATATTTCTTTAAATTCTGATTGGGAAAGTTCTCATAGCCAGAAGTATATTTGGCTTTTTGATTTGAATCTGATTGCTAATACAGCAACTGGTGCACTTGGTACAATACTGTTTAAAAATGCAGAGATGGTCTCAAGTGCAAAACATTGGAAAGTAAGCTAAAAACTAGCAATCATTTTCAAAGGGATTATACAGATGAGTTAGCTTTTCTTGAGTCAGAAATTGTTTCTGACTATACTTCAGCAGTAGTGGTTTTATTCACTGGCATCTATCCTCCCCTTTTCAATGATTTAACATCTCGACAGCTCAGATGATCAAGAGAACTCATGTTCTACATAGCTGAAATATGTCTGACACTTGTTTAACTTGTATAACACTTTTCCTCCTTTCCCCACAAAGTGGTCTGAGAACTGGCTGAGTTCCTGAATTTCAACTTGTTGCCCTTCATATCCTGCTGATCTGCCGGCTGGGATTGTATGGCCATCTGCAGTGGTGCTTCCGAGTCATTTGCTCAGAGGTGCATACAAGTGCTGTATGCCATAGGTGTGTTCTTCAAGCACAGATACTGCTATAAAAGAGAAATCTGTCCTCAGTTTTCCCAGATGGGAGATGTCTCAGGCTGTGCATTCAAGGCTTGAAGGGGAAAGAGAAGCCTGTGTATCAGAGCACATGTTGTGGGACAGACTTTAGGGCCTGGAACTGATCAAAAGTCAGGGTAAATGCACATCAAGGACCTGAGCAGTCTGAGTCTCATTGCTGATGATTTTGTACATCAGTCTGTGATTGTGTGCATGTGCAGTGAGGGAACCACAGAAGCAGGGAAGAGCATACTTAACACTGAAGTTCTTGTGAAAGTATTTGAAGAGAATGAGAATACTCTTAAAAGAGATGTCTGTACATATAGTTGATTGCTGAGAAGTTACATGTAGATATGAGGAATATTGATGTAAACTCAGTACCACAGTTGGGAGGTGTGTGGGAGGGTCTGTTAATCTTTCAGTGGGCAGCACTGTGACAGTATTAGCATCATAAGAAGTTAGTAATCGTTGCCCTCACAGCCTGAAGTGACTCAGTGTCACTGTCTAGTCTTGCACTGGTTATCCTGACCTCATCTTGTGGAAGGAAACAGTGAGGAAAGAGAGTTCTTTATTTGATGAGTATTATTGCCTGTCTCTTAATGTGAGTAGGGTGAGCAGAGAAGTAGTGCGTTCTGTAGCTGAACTTTTGGGTTTTTGAAGGGGGTGTTGTCCCCTACAAAAATCTGTGTTTGGAAGAATCTAGTTGGGGAATTCATTGAACTTCTAGCTAAATAGTAATCTGTGTACTTTGGAAAATGACTTTTGTACTTTGAGGTTGCAAGTTTGATTTTTAAAAGTATACACTAGTTAAAAGGGACAAAGAAAGCCCTGGACTGCTGCTGTTTTCTCACCAGTGTGGGCATGTTCAGATTATCTTTTAAATGACACATTTACTGTGATGTGACTAACGCAAGGTCTATGCAGTTTTGTAACATTGCATACATCAATTCAGAGTTCTGGCTGGGCTGGACATACCACTTAAGAATCCACAAGAACTACTTTTGAGACTGGATAACTGTACTTGACAATAATTGGAATTGTTGTCTTTTTTAATTTTTTTTTTTTGATAGATGCTCTCTTTTGCTCTGTAGCTGATAATCAACCGAGCAGTGCAATTCTACAAAACCTTAACTGGACAGTGGGAGAAAGTGAGGTGGTTTTGTGTGCTCATGAGTTTCTACAACTTTGTCTAATACTACAAACTTTAATTAAAGTGGTGGGTGGTTGCAAGGTGACTGTCCATGGAAGAATATTTTACACCTGTACTTGTTATCCATCTAATTTGATTTTTATCTTCAAAGTTCTTTGCAAATAAACCATTAACAACCAACTTGCAGTCCGAATCAAGTTGTTGTTGATGGTTTTGGGTTTTTTTCTTTTTTTTTTTTGCATATTCTTCACTTGGAAATTATATAGTTTCATTCACTCTTTAGGTACTGACTCTGTGCTTATTTTTTTGTATTAAGAATTAGTGAACATTTAAACAGTTAAAACACCCAAACCCCAAATCATTATGTTGCCTTGTTATGAGTTTAAATAGAGCTTTGACTTCAAGAGCTTTAAGTCCTCTGTGTAGAATATTTTTTTCCTAGAAAAGATAATAGTTACTGTTTTTAAACTTGTTTTGAGGTGGTTTTTTTGTTTTTTGTTTAATTCAGGTCAAACAGGCATTTGTGGCACAGTCATGATTTTTAGGGCTCTTGAATGCTGTGTTTGTTTATGCTGAAGTGAAAAACATAAGCTAAACTGCTATTGATTACAAATGTCTTTGTGTGCGGGAGTTCTCTGAGAGTTCAAACTTATTCCTTGTATTGTTGGCTAGACAAAGGGCAAGGAACTTTACAAGAGAAAAGGAAATGACTTAGTTCTCTACACTGAATGTCCATATTAGGTATAAACTAAATATAGGAGTGTAATCCAGGAGTGAAGTCATATCTGTGTATTTTCATGAGAAGAGCTAATGAGATCAGCCAGTGCTACTGGATCAGCTTCAGAGTTTTTTGGCTCTGTTAATGCCTTACGATTTTGGCTAGAGTTTGATGATCTGTATTTTGGAGAGCTGCTTTTCTTAAATAAAGGAAATAGTTCTTTACGTGATTCTGTCTAAAAATAAAATCAAAGCAAGCATAAGTGTATTACTGTAGCCTTCCAAAGTGATGTATTAGCCACCCTAGTGAGACATGCTGTACTGGAACTTGATGAGATAAGGCAAAATGTCCCAAAGGAGGAAGTTCTGCTCTGCAGCTGAAGAAGGTGGATACCCTCTCCCAAGGGATACAGAATGCAGTCATGTAGGTGCCTTTTAGTAACAGAGTTTCACATTGCTTGT
Source organism: Microhierax caerulescens (assembly GCA_035590215.1). Lineage (NCBI taxonomy): Eukaryota > Metazoa > Chordata > Aves > Falconiformes > Falconidae > Microhierax > Microhierax caerulescens. Next base: position 114,394,175 of record JAVJGJ010000037.1, on the reverse strand, counting down.
ATTGGAACTAGAAGCAACAGAGGGCAAGCCTTCCTCAAAACCTTTATTCTCTAGCTGCTCTAAAATAAAAACTCCAACGCCAGTTTCAGTTTAAGATAAATGTTTTTCCTTGCTAGAGCTTTGGAATATGCTGTTAGCAGAGGGGAACAGGTTCAGAACTGCAGCGCAATCTCAATGAGTTTTGATAATTTGAGCAATTTCTTTGTTCATTGGCATGTTCTTCTGTGAACATTGCTGTTTACATCCTGATTTGGAGGCAGTTGTGGTTTTAGCTGTATTCCTTATCGTATGAGAATTCTGAAGCTCCCAGGTTATTGCTTTTGGGCTAGCATTTTGATGGGAAACTCATTCAGGCACCTGACATGGGCTGGAGAAAGAGCAGTGCACAGGGTGAAGCTGAAGCAGCTCTTCCATCATTCCTCTCTGCTAATGTCGAACTCATTGCTCATCTTAGGTCGGTAAGTTGGATTATAAAATAACATAAACAGTTATTTGTTTTTCTGTCCCGCAGAAGTGATTCATGTGTAGAGGTTTATTTGAAGAATTCTTAAATGCCAAAGACATTTTATTCGGTCTTCTGAGCCCCAGTGACAAGGTTTGCAGTGCTTTCCTATAATTTTTATAGATGTTTCATTACTTGGGGGTGGTTCTGGTGTTGGAAATAGGTGTCTTGGGCTGTAGCCAAAGCACACACTGTACTTTGTTAACAAATTTAATGTGTGGGGCGAGAGAATCATTGTCATATACAATGCCAATTCCAAGTTTATATGCTAGGTACCCAAAGGCAAGTTTCAAGCACTGTAAAAGAAATCCTTTGTGCTGTATATTTAATTGCCTGCTTACAGTTTCCTTCTAGAATATTGCAAGAATGCGTCAAGCTGATAAACAGCAAATGTTAGTCGGTTTGGCTCTTTTATCTTGGCAAGATTTGTTACAACTGGATCATTTTGTTAAAGGTATTGCCACTGAGGTGAGAGGGATGGCAGGGAAGAAATACCAGATTCTGCTGTTAACGAATAATTTAATTTTCCTGTTCAGGCTAGGAAGTGGTCATGTGTGTGGCTGTCCACAATAATCCCAGGTTTTTGTATTCATATTGTTAAGCTAATTTCTTCACTGAAGAAAACGGTGGTTAGTATTTAATGCAGGTTTTGATTCTGACTCTTCATCTGATTCTCCCAAAGGATGAATATGGGATAATTTCTTTTCTCCAAAGAACTGAAGTGCTTAATTAATTTCTACTGAATTGTGATGTCACTTTAATGTATCACGAATATCCCATAACTGTTTCCAAAAGCTTTACAGTGACAGTTGGGTAGCAGTAAACAATTGTTGCAGGAAAGTATACAAGACAAGTCTGCTAATTATTTTGCTAGGAATAGCATCGCAGGGCTAAAAATAGCATCATCCTAAAATGGGCAGTTACTATTACAGTCAAATGTCTAACACATTGGTGGCGTATCAGAAAGGTAGTGACTGAAGAGGCTCCTTGAATGGGCTGGTAGACATTCCTTTCCCTGATTTAATAGCCACATCTCAAGTAAATGTAGGGTGTTCAGTTCATTTTCTTAAGCTTTTTGAGTTTACTGGAATTTGAGCTGATGTGGAAGTTGGATTGATGACACATTGCACAAAGATAGTATAGCTTGTTAGGAGGCAGGGGTAACTAAGTTTGCTTTTTCCCTGGGTGTGGTGGATGTCAATCAGCCTATAAAAATATAGATTAATCAGCTTAGGCTTTTTGCAATGAATTCCAGGTATGAGCACTGGCCTTATGCTTTTTGTTTTCTGTTTTTCCTGTTTTTCTTAAAGGACTACTATTTAGAGTAGCAGTGATTACCTAAATTGTTCTACAGAACTAGAATTGGGGTGTGTGCTGTGGTTGTGATTTGAGTTTGTCTGACTTGATACAGTGTTACCAAGCTTTTTAAAGTTCCCTCATAAAGGTCAAATAAAGGTTTACACTAATCATTGTGGTTCATATGAAGGTAAGACTGTGATGCAGGTGCTGTAAGCTTGATTTGGAGCTTTCTGAGGTCAGCTGTCTTCAGTTTGGAAATGAATGTATACTCTTTTCCTGAAACATATTTTCTTATTTTTAGGTAGCACTTAATGAGGGGTTTGCTTATCTTGTCACTTCCATTGTGAAAAAAGTTACCTTCCGAGTTCAAAAGCATTTGAAAAGGTACTGGAGAAACTTATGGTGGAGGTTAGTTAATAATGATAATAGAGAACAGGTTTACATAGAAAAGGCATGATGCAGAGGTGGTGCCCTTTTGCACTGTCTGTGATGCTATAGGCTCATCTACTGGCAACACACAACACGAGGAACAAAAGTAAATTTGGAGTAATAGCTGTACAAGGTGCCAAACTGCTGATGTTTGAGGTGATGAGAATGATGTTAGATGTTTTATTTAGAATCTTAACATTGTTAAAGAATTGCAGGAGTTAGCTTGCTTGTTGGAGACATTTAATAGTGTTAATAAATCTTCTTAATGATTGCTACAAGCTTATTCTGTTCTTTGAGTCTTTAGTGACTTTTCAACTTACGTTAGCAGTAAATGAGCAGGATAGGTTTCAAAATACATGAGAGCTTTGTTAAAAAGCTGTGCTGTGGTATTAGCTGGAATACACAGGACCTGTGCCCTGACACTGAAGATACCAGCTGCTTTTGTTCCTGTTTCTTTTAAGAGGTTGACATGGACCTTAAAAGTGCAACAGTTTTTTTATCTATTAAGAAAAACTTTTAAAGGAGAGGGAGAATTGGTTCATAAGCATGACAAATGTCAGCTGTAATAAGCACTTGGAACGGAAGGAACTGAAATGGTATTATGTTAGATATTGAACAGCTTTGCCAAATGTGAATTCTAATATAAAGATGAGGTCAAGACAAAAAGTAGTCTTTGAGCCTAGCAGTACTATGTTGGGGAAGCAGTTAAAATCTTCTTTATTCTATCCTCTTTTGTGTGGATTTTTTTCCCCCCCTTCGTGAGGTGGTCCCAACTCATCACAATTCTTGGATGGATCTGTCTGCATGGCTGTGTGCTGGTGACATCCTGTTGTGCAAGGTGCGTGTGGTAGGTGGTTTCCAGGCCTTTTTTATTCATCTTTCATGTGGATGTGGTGATAGCAGCTCTCGCTGACTGATTATTAAAGCAAACAGATGTTTTTGCAATGTTTATGAAGCATTCATTGCTTGACTGCTCATTGGTATGTCTGGTGGGAGAAAGGAACAGACATGCTGGAAGGCGTTGTCCAGTTTGCTGTTGGGTTTGTGCTGGCATAGGTGTTGATGTGTTTGAATAATAGCCTAAGATTTTGTTTGGCTCTGTTAGTTTGCCTATCCTTCTAATTCTGTTCTTTACATTTTCTATTTTAGCATCTTTTTGTCAGTACTCTGTTTTATACTTACCAGAATAGATGAATTTGAAAGAAAATTATCTCAAAGCAGCATGTGTAAGTACCTGTGGACAGTATTTCAATATTAAGGTTGGAGTAAGATTTACCTGCTTACTTTCAGTGCTATTAAGAAAATGAAAGTGAGTGTTTTAAGTTATTGTATGTCACAAGCAGTGCCTGCTGCTGCCCCTAACTGAGGGTTTCCAGTGTCAGCAATAAAATGTTTGATCTATATTGAAACCTGGGGTGAAGGGCCTTCTGGTATTCTGACTCTTTTCCAGGTTGAAATTGTGTTTCTGTTTTTTGTTTTCGCCCCCCCCCCCCCCCCTCCCAGTCCTGACCTTCCCTGTCTTTAGCTTATTGTGGCAGGGAACATCTTGAGGCTGTCAGCAATACCAGACTCATTTATTATAATGTGCCACTTGCGTGTGTTCAAATGTCCTGGTAAGTTTTGGTCTGCCTAGTGGCAGGAGGACACCCACCACGCAGGAACAAAAGCTTTCCCATGTAAGTTGGGGCACTGGCTATTCACTGTTCTAGAGAGGTGAGATGACAAGCAGAAGTGTCCTCCTTGTCTTGTCATCCCTCAGATTAAACCTGGTTGAACCAGATTTAGTTAGCATCAGAGTTCAGGGCTTGACTCTAGCTTGCTCTCTGACCTGCTCCTCCCATAAAACCACAAACCAACTCCCTTCTCAAACTAACAAACCTGAAGGGGTGAGAATGAGTTGAACACTGTGTATTGCAGGCAACGCTTTTCCAGTCCTGGTCTCTGCAACTTGCTACCTTGTCACCTGTTGTCTTCTTTTGAATGATACTTCATTTTTTTCTTTTGAGACATTGGGACCCTTTAAGATATGCTTTGACTTGCAGAATGATTACATCTAACACCCCTGAAGCTCATCCATCTACAGCCTGAACAGAAATACAAACCAATCGGTATAGTGGCACCATGCAGGGGAGGCGTTTGCCTCGTGTTATATCAATACTGTTATAGTCCTTTCATGGATGTAATTCTTGACATCTTATCTGAAAACACTGCTCAGTAAACAGGATGGAATTCTGTTTATTCAGCTTGGCAAGATAAAGGTCTGAGCAGACACTGCAAGGATTTAGGCTGATACTACCAGACCATTTTCAGTATTCATGTGTGGAACATTAAACCACTGCTTTCTGTATTCTGTATTCTTTTATCTCAGGAGTTTTGAATTGCTGCATGTTTTTCACTTGGATCAGTTTGTTAGTTTACCTTAAACAGTTTCCTCTCAAAACAGTAATCCATGTAAGATTATTATTAATTTACTCTTTTTTTTTCTTTTAATGGGCTTACTGTTCATGCAACATGCAAGAGTGATTGTTATCTGATGTTTTGGAGTAATGGGTGTGCATCATGTAGTTTTCCCAGCAGATTTTTTTTTTTTTTAAGAACTGAGATATATTTCAAGATTACTGTAGTCAAAATTTGAACACGCCTTCTGATTCCACCCCACCCCCCAATCTGTCTGTTGGAACATTAATCTTCTAGACCAGGGGTCCTCAAACTTTTTAAACAGGGGTTGGCGCAGATTAAGTGGCAGACAGTCATCTGCAGCTGCTTGGTTTCCCCCCCAACCCCCAGTGGGGGGTTCTGTAAATACTGGCGGGCTGGATTGAGGACCCTGGGGGTCCGTATCTGGCCTGCGGGCCATAGTTTGAGGACCCCTGTTCTAGAATTTGCAGATTGCAGGTATCTTACACAGGGGAGTAAGGACTTCCTTTGTGGTATAATCAAATAGCTCTAGTAGTTAACTTCGAAGGGAATTTGGTGAGATACTTCTAAAATGCATTTTCCCCCTCTTGATCCAAACTTTGTTTTTTCCAGTTCTGATATGCCAAACCTGGGAGAGATTCCCTTGATAGTTTTGGATAAATCAGGAAATGGTCTTCCAGTGTTCTGCCCTTTTGTTTTATTTATGTAGGCAGAGACTGAACTGTATTGCATTTCTCATCAGATGCACTTTGACTTTTACTATTATTTCTGCAGTCATTTGATCCAGTTCGGGAAAATAGTAGTGTGCTCCTAACTGGTTGCTGTTTGAAACAATTTTGCAGGCCTTTGGGTCCAGATTTTTTTAGAATTATTTTTTATTCTTGAGTCTTTGAGATCTATACTATATAATAAGGGCTTTGTGTCCTTTAAGTTTATTTGCTTGTCTGTTTTTCTTATTAGTCTTTCAGTAAACATCAGGATTACCTTGATAAAGTAAATACAGGCAGGTTCTTGTGTGAAGAGTCAAGTTAATTTTTATGCAGCTGCAAAGGCAAACATTTCACAATTAAAGTGGATTTCTTTTTTTCTTCCCTTAGCTTGTTTATCCGCTTAAATAGATGTATCATTACTTATACTCTCCTGTTGGTTTTTTGGAAAACAATCTCATTTGAATGAAATCATTGCTTCAGGGGAAGAGAAAGGGAGGAGGTGGTTTCCGCACTGGCTGGATCAGCTAAGCTCAGTCTTCCAGACAGTGGGATAAGTAGATTTTTTTTTTTTCCCTAAGTAGCTGGCAGTCTTGCTTGGGCTGAGCTACTTGGCATTGGGAGTTTCCAGTAAGTTTTACTGTGGCTATGATAAACCACGTTGACTTCTCCATGAGCATACTTACTTGTTTTACTGCCTTGTAACCTTCATTCTTATTTGACCCTTTCTTATTTAGGTTTCTTTAAAAAGTAGCCCTGTTTGGTTTTTATAAAATACTGTAGGATGAGTGCTATGGTGTATGTATGCCCCGATGTTTCTCTGTGCCACATCTCTGTTTTGCCACAGAAGTTTTTTTAATTGTGGTCAGTTTGTGGAGGGTAACACAACTTTGTTCAAGGCAACTGGATATCTTTAGTTTTTTTCTTGCTTTGATAAATCCTCTATGGCAGCTGTTAGTTTTTCAGACTACTTGGTGGTGTCTTTAGCATAGCAAGTGTTGGCCATGGGTCATGGTCAAATTAAACATTGTGTTTGCCAGGGTGCTTTCCCTGTTGGTAAATAAAGCCAGGCTGTTCAGAGCTAGTTCTCAGTCAGTGTAACACAAGCAAAATACGAATGAAAAATACCAGCTTCTCTTGCCTTGTGTGGTGGTGCACTTTTTTCTGTCTGGTCCCAATCCATACAAGTGAAAACCTGGAATTCAGTGAAACAGATGTATGATTATGTTCTTGAGTACGTGTCCTTCATGTACTTTATGTACTTCAAGTGGATATCGCTAGCTTGATTTGGTAGCGAGAACTGAAAATTGGCCCCAATTGTTGGAAGGTTGGCATTAATTAGGAATAAAGATTTTTAGACTGGTTTTAGAAAAAAAAAATTGAAATAAAACATCGAAGTTTCTTGGTATAGAATGAGTATAAACTTTTTAAATTGACAGATAATCTAGGTTGATGTTAGAGAAGTCAACACTTAATATTTTCTTTACTCTGATGGTGATGAGGATTAGACACTGAAGATCACCTGGAATATTAGGGCCTGAATTCAAAGACAAAGCAGTGACAGGTTTCTGGCTTCTAATAGTGGGCTTAAGCAACACTGCTACATGGTTACCCCCCTGCATGACTAAGTCATACAGAATTTCAGACTATTCTTGTAATATTTAAAGGTTTACAGTTTACTGTCAGCACAGCTGTATTCCAGTGGAGAAAATCAGTATCAGAACTGACTCTTGCAGGAACATCCATCAGACTCGTCTCCCTCTGAAAAAAATCCTGATGTGATTGAAGAAGAAGAATGTGTTGTTCTTGATGACAGGTTTTAACAAATCTATGCTGTAGCTCTTGGTGCATCAAATAGAAGAAGATAGAAAATGGGCCTCTCGGGCAAACAGTTACATAGCAGAATTCCTTGGCTCAAAAGCACTAAAGCCAAAAGTTTCTTGGCATTCTGACTGCATTCCTTTTCCAGTATGTGCTCAGAATAACTTGGGATTTTTTGGAGCAGAAGTGGGACAAATGTTTGAATGTAGACATAAAAGTCTAGGCTCAGTTTAGCTGTTCACTGCAGCTTTGAAAATGCATTAGGTTTTGTTTGGAGCACTGTATGTTAATGGGCTGTGATCCTTGTTTTTCTGATTCAAATAATCCAAAAAGCCTGTCTTGCTTAAACAAAAGCAGATGCTGTTTGTTTGCTCATTTTGAATGTTACACTTGCTTTGTGAGAGAAGCAAAGTTTTGGTACCACTTGACATTACAGTGTAAATGCATTTGACCTTTTTTGGTCCTCATTGATCACTTTGGTTTTGGCTTAGGTAGACAGACCTTAATGAAAGCCACAGTTCGGTGCTACGCCTTAAATTTTAAACAATTTTTCATTCAGTTCTGTGACGTAAAAGTAGCTTTGCTTTGGGTTCCTGATGGGCTAAGATTTTTTTTATTATTATTAGAATAAACAAAACTGCCTTCTGAATTTGATTTTGGTTTATTTCAGTGGCAATTTTAAAGCCTTCCACTAGAAATAATAAAGCTCCATGGTGGAATTATATTGTATGAGAGAAGGCATGTGTATTAATTATGGCATAATGTGTATAATGTGTATAATATTATGGCATATTAATCCAATACCCTAACTTTCTTTCAAACTGTGTTGTTGTTGCAGCTGACGAATCCCAAAGTCTGTCTGATATAAACATGTTTAACATCTGTCATAACATTAATTATTTTTTTTTTTCCTGTGCCCTTGGAACTTTGCTGGTGGAGGGTCACTACTTTTCCTTATCACATTGACAGGTTGCAAAACCTGGGCAGCCTTGATGTTATAACTAACTCCTGAGTTCAGGAAGAACCCTGAAGTTTTGTAATAACAAATCTTCATATTTGGTTCTGTCTGCAAAGAGTTTATTTTGTGCCATTTTGTGCCAGGGGAACCATTTTGCTTTTTCAACTATGCTATCACTGAAAGTATTTTGGTTCTCTGCTTCTGAGTAATGTCTTAATTTCTGTATCTGTTGATGGATCATAGATCTTTAAAGCTCTTAATCAGCCCTCTGCAGTGAATTTTTTAATTCACAACTCACAAAGGAACAGCAACTTGTAAGAACTAGTTGTCTTCCAGATTCATGCCTATTTTACATTAGGACACTATTAATGCATTTTCAAATATTGACTTGAAATTAGTGGAGCTGACTAGGTTTTATCTAACTTAATATTCCCCTCAGGCAATGTCTCCATTACATTTGTTGATGTTATGGTACTGAAGCTAAGCCTTCATTTGGACTTCATTTGGTGCTGAGGATCATCTGTACGTTGAAGGCAGGCAGTTGTGTCCCAATGATTCTTCCTTTGATTATATGCCTTTATTTTTTCTATTTAAAGGTTTCCTTATTCCGTATCAGATGAGATCTCAGGCAGTGTATGTCATATGGCTCCAGCTTGGCCCCTGGTTTTGAGGTCAGAAGTGCTAAATAAAAGGTGAAGAGCGAGGAGAGCTGATTAGGTCATGTACTGACTCCTGGAAGCATGGCTTGTGTGAGCAAAACAGGCTGAGGACCTGCTGAGCTTGGCAGCTCCAGAGACACTGGATACCAGCAGCGTGAACAGTACCAGTGAGGTACCTCAGGGCTTTATGCTCTTAAGGTGTTGCACTTTGGTGAATGCCCCCATTCTTCCTTTTACTTAATAGTAGATGTGTGGGAGCTTTTTCATCCGAGGAAGTGAGGTAAAGCTTAACTGAATGGGGACGTGAATGCCTGTGCAGTTACTGCGCCGTAACTCATGTGCTTTGGTTTAAGTAGTATTGTTGAAGTTGCCATAAAACTTGAAGGCTGAGGTCAGTTCTGAATCAAAGAATTGTTTCTGCTTCAGAGTGTGAATTAGCCCAGGCAGTATAAAACTTACTTTCCTTAGATGGAATGAAGTGTTGGTTTTTTCAATATTGTTTTTCAAAGGTAAATAAGATCTTGCAAGTAGTAAAAAAACCCCAACCAACCAACCACCAAACCAAAAGAAAAAGTAGATAGATGACTATAAATCTACATTGGCATAATTTATGTGCAGGAAATGTCTGTTCCAGTGTAAACACAGTGATGTAACTATAGTGGAAAATTCTGAAATATACATTGCTATCAGGAGGGATGGCATTGCAGTTAAATATTAACATCCATAAAAGCATACAGCTATTGGGAATTGATTGCAGAGTGAATCTTTCCTCATATGAGCATCTTGTGAGGTAGGAACATGTTAATCCATATAGTAGCTAGAATCCTTACAGCACAGTAGAAAATTGTAGATTGAGCTAGTATAAAGTACAATACCCAGAGTAACCAAACTGACTCTGTTTTATTTATCCTTTTTGTAGCTGCTTTTAGAATTTAGTCTCCTGACCACTTGAGAAGTCATGTCAGTTTTTAAGACAATCTAGTATCATTAATCCACTGCAAGTTTTACATTCCTTTCTAAGGACAGAGGTGGCATTTTGTAATTCATGGCAGAAAGACAACTTCTTTTTTCTTTCAGATCTTTGTTAATGACACTAATAAAGGTTTGAAGAAAAATGTCTCTGTATATTCTCCACAGCAAAGTATTCAGAAGAATAGTCAGCTCTGACAGGAGGGCTATTTGTAGAAAGAGACCGTAACCTTGAGGCAACGTAAATCAGTTTATGAATACTCCTTTTCTGGTATTCATCAACAACTATTAAAGAAATCAGCCTTATCTGCAGAAGCACCATGAGTTTTTTAAAAAAGTTTCATGGAAAATCTTTATCTTCCCGGTTTTTGAAAATCCTGCTGTTAGAAAATCCTACTGTTACTCTTCTTAACTTGCAAACTTTATTCTTCCCATTGTGGTTCCCAGTCCATGCTTAGCTGGAACTGGCAGAGAATTGAAGAAAAGAACTGAAGAAAAAGCAGTTCCTTTGCCTGAGCGTCTAAGCCTTTCTCAAGTTCTGGTCCTAAAGCTTAGTTCTTGTAAACTCTTACCAACCAGATACTTATAAATAGTCTGTGCTTAGTGAACATAATTGTTTTCTGTCATTTCTCTGAGGGTTACAGCCAGCATATCCTACAATATGTTTTAAAATGGCCTAGGGAATGGGTAATAGTAGTGATGGAAGAATTAGTGAGGTTTTGAGAATTGTACTGATAAAAATTATTCCTAGAAGTACTCTAATAAACAAAATGCTTTGAAACTTGTCTAATGTAGAGTATGTGTCAAGATAATCTGGCATACGTGGCTGTTTTAACTAGTGAACCAGTTTTCATTTCAGAGGATTGAATTTTATAACAAGATTAAATGTTTTGCATGTCTAATTCTAGCCTAAAAACTAAGATTTTCCAACTTGGCAATACATACTTCATTGTCAGAGCAATCATGAGATGCATGCCATCACTGGGTGCTCTGGAGTAGTTTACTGTTGCTATGTATGGACCTTTGTTGTGGTAGGACAAAGACTTATTGATAAATTGCCTATAAAAAGTGGCTTTGGAATATGACTTTATTGTCAGTGAAGTCTCTATGTACTTGCAGTTATGTCTTTCCTTATGACACCTGCAATACAATAAAGATTCATGGTTCCTGGTTGCAGTTGGCTCACTGTAGCACTACACAGTGAGAGATACAAGCAATAAGCTGGAAGATGACGATGTTTAATTAGCTATGCTTTATAGAAGGAAAAAAGAATAATAAAGAACAAAGAACAACATTGACATTGGAAAACTGCCATCAAAAGGTGGGGCTGCTCAAGATGAGTACGATTAGCTGCCCTTTCTTGACTATTAAGAGCGGTTGGATCATCTTCAGTGTGAAAGATAACTTTGTCTGAAATGTTGTTTTGCTACATTTTCTGAGCAGCTGTTGGAGGACATGACAAATAGGTTAGTTGACTTCATAAATATGCAGATTTCACTGTAATAAAATACTCATTGTCTGCAGCAAAAAATAATTAGAAGGTGTAAGTATTTAAAAAAATAGTAACAGGACACTGCAGAAGTCTGTGCACACCTTGAAGACTATTTAAATATTCTGAGGATGCTCATCATTGTGCATTATATGGAAATACTTCAGGATATCTGGTCTAGATGTGTCAGCTGGACTTTGAGAGCTAAGGAGTGTTCCTGCAAGGTGATACTAGGTTTGGCTATAAGCTTCTTAGGTGTTCGGAAGAGTTAGTGATGTGAAGGCTGTACAGGCAGTAAACCCCATGATTTGCTACCGAGTCTGAGTCTGTCTTTATTTAAAGATCTTTCAGTAATTGTGAGCATGTGTAGATGGCACAGCCCTACCTTCTATTAATGATCTGTTCTCTTCTGCAGGCTGGCAGTGATGGTGAAAGCATAGGAAACTGTCCTTTTTCTCAGAGGCTGTTCATGATTCTTTGGCTGAAGGGAGTGGTGTTTAGTGTCACAACGGTTGACCTAAAGAGGTAAGAAATATTTGGTTTATCTGACAGGCAAGAGCACAGTACACTTGGTATAACAAATGTTTGTCTGGGGCTTCTCAAACTTGCATGGCTTATTTTCTGAAATTGAAAAGAAAACCTATCCTCATAAATACTAAGAGGCAACCTTGATGTAAATGGTGCGTTCATTGATGGTTGTTTACAAGTATCTGTAACCAAAAGAATGGGTCTGATAAATTCTCTTGAATTTGTTAAATACCTGTACAAGTATTTAATTCCCGTAAAACTAATAGCTGACATGAAGTCTAATAACTGAATACTGACTTACTAACTTCACACGGAGATCCCACAGGTGAAGACTGCTAGATCATCCACTCTTTGATCAAATCTCCAATGAATATTGGATAACCGTCACAAGTAATGTACAGCCTATTCATCTTGAAAGATTTTAAGATATTACTTATTATGCAGTAAGAATAAAACCAGTGTGAAAACATCTGTCCATGAGATAAATATGAGTGAGACAGAAGTGAAACGGGTAGGAATAAAATCTAGAATATTCTCCCTTTGTGTAGTGTTAGCCAGGTATGTCACAATGCTGTGTATCACCTAAATTGGAACTTCTCCATCTACTCATCAAAATGAGTATCTTGATGAGATTCTCATCTACTCATCAAAATGAGTATCTTGATGGCTAAGAAGGGTGAGATGTTAATCCATGAGTCTTAATTACCTAAATTGGGTATACTTTTATTAGAAGTGGCAATGCTAAATTCTGCAGAGGCCTTATATTTGTTTTTTGTGTGAAGTAATGTTTTCACAGTGCTAATGTAATGTTAGTCACTGAACTCAGGAGAGAGGAGAGACTGCCAGTGCTTACAAACTTTATTTTCAGAAATAAAGCCAACAGAAATATGCAGTGCTCTCCAATGAACCAAGTGTAAAACGTGTTAAGAAAGAAATCACCCTGCTAGACTTAACCTTTTCTTGTAATTTTCTTGAAGGAGGTGTCTTGTTCCGATTTTTAAAAATGACTGAAGTTGCTGCTTCAGTGCTGGCAACTAGTTTTAAATACTTCCATGTGTAGTAAGGCTGAGGCAGTCTGCTCAAATGGAGAGGGAGAAAGCAGCTTTTGTCAACTGGTATGCATTTGTAGCAGCTTAAAGATCTTCTCTGGCCCATGTGGGATTTTACTGCAAATACAGTTGTTGCTGCTGACATGCACAACCCAAATATATCTTCCATTTAGCACTGCACGTGGTGTGTGGAAACCTCAGGAGTAAAACTTGTGCTTGCGTACTGTTTGTAGTTTTGGACTTCCTTTAATTTTAATGATGGTGTTATTTAACCTATTGTAGTTATTGGGGGTGTGTGGGGGTGAGAAGAAGGTTGAAAGAGACGTTTTCTGCTTGGGAGCATTTTTACTGCTGAATCAGTCTGAGAGATACCATTAAAATGCCAAAGATGCCTGATGAATTGGTTTTATTTGTGTCCCTTTGGCAACTTTGAGTTAATTGGATGGGGGCATGGGATGTAAGACTAACTTTTAGAACTTAAATTGGTTGCAGATGTTTAAAGTTGTCCTTTCTTACACAAGGAAAGCTAGCTTTTTTTTTTTTTTTTGGATTGAGGAGGGGAAAACACAAAATCAGTGTAAAATTAACAAACTTCATGGGAATAGGTCAAATGAACTCTGTATACTGAATGTATTTTTGGGTGAAGGAAGAGGACTGCTGAAGCTAATTCAGATTTGAATAGATGTTGATACAAACTTTATTTCTTTTAGACTTTATTTAAAGCTTCATAAATACAAATCCAACCTTCTGGATTGTCTTAATATCTACTTGTAGTGTTGTTTGCAGAATTTCCAGTTCAGCCAACTGCTCAAGTGGAAATGCTTTATACCAGATGGTGTTTCTTTCACCAGTTAGAATAACCATAATGATAAAGGGACTAGATGTTGCCTTAATACTTCTAAGAGTGTCAAAGAAACTGCTTTTACAAATACGTTATTAAATCCAATTGCTCTCTCTTCTTTTTGTTCCTGTTAAAGAGAAATTTGTGGAAGAGCTGGATAGTGATGGTTTTAAGCATCTGAATTTTTTTTGCTAGCAAAAAAAAAGAAAATGGGCTTACTTGGAAACCATGCTTCTGCCTCATGGCATAATTTCTACACAACAGTAAGGCAAGCTCTGTCTGTTTGTGAGGCTTAAGGTCGTGGTTGGGTACAAAAGTTCACAAGCAAGTAACTTGGGACACAGGAAAAACTGAGTCTGGTTTGACTGATTGTGTGGCGTGTATTTTCCCCATCTATAATTGCATTGGACATCATACTGTGCTAACAAAAGAACGTTTTGCAGTTCTCAGATCTACTCCTAAGACACAAAAATATGCACATAGGCAAACGAAGTGGGATGTACCGCCCTTTCAAAGAAATCAGGCATTTCTTGCTTCTGTTTAGTCAGACAGAAGCTTTATTCTTTCCCTTTTCAGAAGGAGCATTTCAGTGCTCAGAGATTTGACTTGTTCTGGTGACTAGAACAGAGTTGCAGTACATAAATCATTTGTTGGGCTTGTTACAATATTCAAGGCCAGGCTTGCATTCAGTTAAGTTTTGAAATCCCATTTTAAATATATTGATTGTGTGGTTTCACAATTATGGTGACAGCCAAAGATTAAATAAAGAGATTAGTAAATACTAAAGACTGTCCAGAGGTGAATACAATTTCAGCAGTATAAAATACTGCTTAGGAACTGGCGACGGTTGTTTTTTATTGCTGGCATTTCCCACCCCCCCATGTTATTCTTCAGACACTCATTGGAGTACTTGTGTAATTTATAAATCATTCTAGAGCATGTTACATTTGGGAGCTGGCTTTTGTCTGATCTTCAAGATAGGATTTGAATGCTAGTTGCTCTTCTGGTTTGTGGTAAAGCTATGAAATATTTATACCTTAGCTCTGGTGTTAAGAGCCTGCCCACTTAATTAATGGTAGTCAGATATTTAAGTATGTGGCCCTACCTTCAAATACTCCAGCAAACTTTGGGGCAGGTACTAGTTATGGAATTGTTTTGAGTGGTTATAGATTTTTTTTTTTTTCCAAACAAAGCTGTCCAGCTTTATCTCTGAAGTAAACTTCACCATAATATTTTTAATTGCCTTCCTGTTTGACTATTAAGGGAAGCTGTACTCTTAGCCTTTTAAGGCTATTCCTGTGTACTCGTGGTACTCCAAAGGCTGCGGCTTGTTATGTGGTAAACCAGGGTTTGTTTATGATCTACTGGCATGAGCAGCAAACTGGAAGTCAAACCCTGTATTATGTTTGGGCTTTGGCTGTGGGATGTTAATCTCTGCTTTCTTTTTCTTGAAAGATACAGGTGGTCTGACTGGAGTGGCAAGAGGGGTTAATAAAATACTCTGGGATCCTTGAGATGAACTCTGATTCTTTGGGGAACTTTTGGTTAGTTCATTAGACTAGTCTGTTTCTGAAATAAAATCTTTTCTTTGATAGTATTAGTGCAAATCTGGTGGTCTTGCCTGTGTTTGTTTTTAAAATAACATTCCTTTTGAGGAATTTTATCTAGCTAACATGCAAAATTGGAAGTGAGCCACGATGACTTCCTGTAATTGTTGTGTGTTACAACACTGTATTTAAATGAAGAGTTTAAACTACTTAAAGCATTAACTGAAGGCAGACTTTAAATCCTAAAAGTAAGAGGGCGATGGCAACTATTAGTGAGAAGTAACTTCTTGGAAGCTGGTTGAAAATGATAAAATTTTTGTATTAATAGTACTTCTGTTCCCTGGCCAAAACCGGGGTATTTAGCACTGTTACGTATGAGATTTCTCATTCAGTTTTACATACACTGCCAAGTGCTTCTATCTGTTGTTGGTACACTTTGGCACTATAGGCTGTTGCTGTTTTTCCTGCCAGTGGGCAGGACATGAAATTGTGGTAGGGGGTTCTTGATTTTGTAAGAAATTGAGCGTTTCTACAAGATCAACATGTAAACTGTGCTTAGTTTATGGAGCCTGTGAGTGCTATCCCTGAAAAGACTGCTTTCTCATGCTACCCCAACTGACCATGTTTGTGCTTATTACTCATCTAGATTCCCTGTCCGGTACAGTCAGGAGGCTTTCTTTTCTGTAGTTCCAGTGTCCAGTAAATCCAGTTTCTGGATGCCTGATGCTGGCTAAGAAATGTGGCCACGTTGTACAAAGCACAAACCCAGTTCAAAGGTTGCGGTCTGGTTTGGATTTGTTCAAACAGTAACAGAGGGGCAACTTCCACCTTGGCAAACTCTCTGCAGGAGCTGATATCTTTTGTTGTTTCTTATTCAGTGTAATGTTAGCAAAAGGTGGTGGTCATCCTGTAGTGTGTGCTCTGGTCAGCTTGACAGAAATGTAATTGTACAGGCGTGCCACACCTGGGTCGTGTGTACTGTCGGATGTTAGTACACAGGGGTGGTCGGAGGAACTAGGAATTGCAAACTGTCCTCTAAAACCTGGAGAGGTTCTTGGAGAAGTCAGACAGGCTGTGTCCTGAGTAGTCATCCTGGACTGAAGTCAGTAGCTTCATCAGAGGGAGGTTTTAAGTGCTGCTACTGAAGAAGTGCCAAGCAGTACTGTTATTTTATTTCTGCATTCTGCACTGAGACAGTTGCACTAGCATGGGACTAATACCATGATGATGTACTGGGGAGAAATTGGCTGCAGCTTTTTAGATGGTGCTTTGGATTTTATAGCTTGTAATAGATCCTCATCTCATTATTGACTTCAGCTTTGCGTCTGAATCTGCTGAGGCAGCAGATGTGAGAACTTTACATTAAAGAGTAAGTCAGGCATTTTCAGGTGAATGAGTAGGTAGGTGTATACACGCAGCTAACATGTAGGCTCCTAGATAAATGCCTGCAGTGTTGTTCCTTGTCACTACAGCGTCGATGCACAACTAGAGAAGAGAAGCCAATTGCTTATAAAATAGACTGGCTTAGCTTGCTAAGTATGAGAGAGGAGCTGGAGTGAACAGTGAGAGGTATTGCCAAAACTGACTTAAGATTCAGAAACGTATGAGTATTTTAGCTTGATCCTGTTTCTCTTGCATCTAGTCATACTAATGTCGGGGATTCTCCTTCCTTTGCCCAAGTGTGCTGCTCTTATTTGTAAATAGCTTTTTTTCACTGGAGGAAGCTTTAAGCATCATTTTTAAATGCTTAATTTTAAGCATCTTGTTACCTTGTCTAGAACCAGATTCTGTGTGCACATAATAAATGGCTTATACATAGTGCTCTATATCAGACTTGCTTATTTCCAGAGAAGCTCTGTGTAAAGGGGGAGGATTATCACTGATTGCAGATTATGCTATATATAAACTGTACTACAGATCTTGGGAGTGTGTTTGTGTGTATATCCCCCTCCACCACCACCACCTCGTCAATATTAAATTGACTTGAGAAAACATATAGCCAGAGATAAGAGGAAGCAGTTGTTTTTAAGTGTTTGAAATTAATTGTTGTCAAATATATATTGAAAATGCTACTCTAGCTGTAAAGTCACTTTTAAAATAGAAAACTGGTGATATCTTTTTTTTAAAAACTGCAGGTATGTGAAAACCTCAGGCAGTGCTTTTGTGGTGGTAGCAATGAAAGCTAGGGTCATGGAAGTCCCATGCTTACTTTTGCATTGGTTTGTATTTCACCCTAGAAAACCAGCAGACCTTCAAAATTTGGCTCCAGGCACTCATCCACCCTTCATAACTTACAATGGTGAAGTGAAAACAGATGTGAATAAGATTGAAGAGTTCCTGGAAGATGTTTTGGCTCCACCCAAGTAAGTGTTAAAATGATGATTTGTCACCTTAGATTAAGAAGAGTGTTCTCTCAGGGGTTTTCTGCACTAATTAAGATGTTCTTCATCAATAAACTGAAGATAAGACACTGAAAACAGCTTGGAGTCCTTGCTTGTCATACCCTTTCTCCCGCTAGCTCCCTCATATTTATGTTAAAAACTATTTTCTTGTAAAGATTATTTTAAAATTGGCCTTTGTCGAGTTCTGTCATTCTTCCTGTGGTTTTTTAACTTAATGACTTTTCCTTTTGATGACTGGGGCAGGCTATTCTGATGATGTATCTACATAATATAAATGAAGGTGAGCGTGCTAGGCAAAACTTAGGCCTAACTCCGTAATAAACTGTTGTGGGAATCTGTTTTAAGGAGATGCGTGGTGTCCTTTCAGAGACTTGTATTTGTTGTCATTCTCCTAGAAGTAAGAAGTTACTTAAGTCTTCAAGAATTTGGCCTGTTCTCACCAGGAATATCAGCGAACTTTGCATTTAATGTTAATTTTTTTTTTAACTCCTTCCAGCTTTCTATAAGCAGAGGGACAGTTGATAATTGTACAGAACCAGTGATTACTAAATGGAACTTGGAAATATATTTTTTTAAAAATGAATTCCTTCATACTAGGCATAGTGATGAGTCCTAGAGTTTGATTATTTAGCTTTTGGAAATTATAGTAGGATACTGAATCCTTTTAAAAATAATCAGGTTACACAGCACAAGCGTGAGAAATGTGTTCAAGCTTTCTCTAAACTGTTGGCTTTCTTCTTCAGCTGGCAGGCAGTTGCAAAATGTGGACACTGCCTTTAGCAGACTGAACTGTTTTGTCTTTTTAGTGTGGCAAGACTCCCGCTTTTTTTCTTAAAAGATTTGGACCCTGTGATACTCCGGGAGAGCTGATACTAATTTAAATGAAAAAAAAATCTCCAGTGAGCAGAGGATGGACAAGAGTATTTAATTTGTTACGTGTTTGCTCCCTAACTATATTTTTGTTTACAGAACTGTGATGAGTCCCCTTGGCAGCACTGCTGTGCTAAAGGGAGCTTGCTCCGGTGACCCTGGGCTGTTTCAGACCCTCTGTGCTTGAAACAAATGCCTGATTCAGAAAGCAGAAACATGCATTGGTATTCCCCTGAAAAGTGATTGAAAAGTGCTGGGCTTAAAAAGTCTTAAATAGAAGTCTATGATACTACACTTAAAAACTGAGTCTGAAAATGGATAAACTGGTAAATACATGATGTAGAATATTTTTATTTTTAAAAAGGGCCTTTTTGTGCTAGTTAATATATTGATAAACGTCATTCTGCTAAATGTGCTGTAGATATTCCTTTCTACTTTTTAGGTACCTAAAACTTTCACCAAAGCATCCGGAGTCAAACACTGCTGGAATGGATATCTTTGCCAAATTTTCTGCATTTATCAAAAATTCTAGACCAGAAGCTAATGAAGGTAGGTTGCTTGGAGGCTGATAGCTGTGCATATGTCGTTTCATTATTTTGTGTTTTTCAGAGCAGCTTTACCATGAAGTGTGTCACTGCTACATTTTGTTGCCTGTTGATGTACACTTGAGGGAGTGTCATGAATTAGACCTGTGGTTTAAAGTTAGTGGTCAGAGACAAAGATTTCAATACTTTCCAGGAGAACTTCAGTTAGTGTTCAGTTTCTGATAAGGGAGATATCCAGCATAACAAACACGTAGGCTAATACTGCGTCATAGTTTGCGTCATAGGAAACAGAAGTTTCCACATCTTGTCATACCCCTTTCTCAGCTCTTGTCTCAGATAATTTTGGGACAGGGTCTGTATTTTCTGTGCTTGTTAGAAGAGCACTGAATTCAGAAGAGTCCTGGCCATTGCAGAATTCCAACTAGTGTATCTATGCTTTATTTAGCATATGTCCCATGTTTCACACTCGAGTCTCAGTCCTTTGATCTTCCTGGCTACATACGTGTTATTTATCACCTGAGATCCCACTCTAGGGTTGTGTTGGAAGCCTAAACAGTTCCCTTGTGAAAAAAAAATATGCTAAATTTACTAATATTCCTTTTAGTAAGGTATGCATGTCATATTTTTGTAAATATTTGTAATACAAATAATATTTGTAAATATTCCTGGCATTGAAACTTGCGCAACAGCCACTCAAACCTCTTGAACTAAGTAGAAATGATTTTTATGTCCAGAGCCGAATCCCATGCAGAGTTTGTGTCGTGCCCCAGCAGTTGAGTTTCCATGCATTTGCTGTGAGGCCTTTCTGCACACTTGATTATTTGACCTTTCTAGGACTGAGGGCTCCCATTCAGAACCCTGACTTAAGCTTAGTTCACGTCACTTTCTTTAAAGGATTAAGACCTTTCTGTGGGGAGACAACATAGTAGATGGATGTTGGGAGATCAAGGAGAGAGAAAGGATGTACAATTAGACTTTTAAATAGTTTAGTACAAACCTTTTGTCCTCCATGTACTTGGAGGGCAAACTTAAGTCAGGGAATCAGAATGCCTTTCTGCTGTATTTCAAAAGGGGAGGTGCAAAATACTTGTAGAAAGCCGAGAAATGCTTTTGCCATTTTGTGGGGTGTGCTGCCCTCTGCCGCTGTATTCCATAGACCTCCTCGGGAGTGTGTTCAGTTGTGGCTGTTAGCTGAGCATGTGACATTAAACAGATTATGTTTAAATGAATATAAACCCTAGCATAGCTTAATTCTAATTAGTTTAAGCCAGTTAGGAATAGTCTTAAGAAACTGATGTAATCCACTTTTAAAACCAAAAATAAACACTTGTGGACAGTCTTAGAGTATATTACCTTAGTGCAAACTCATGTATAAACCGGATTTTAAATGACTTGCATCTGTGTGATACTTAAAGGGATCCTAGTTCAGTTTCAGCGTTACTAGTGTCCATGAAGGCAGCTCCAGCAGTAGTGTTGCCACAAAAATTAGACAAGAGTTAAAAATCCTTCAGTATATGGTCTGTTCTGGGCAGTACAGTGATGCGGATTTTTTAGTATTTTTTTCCAGATTCGTTACTAACATCTAATTGTAATTGTACACTTAATATGTTATTGGCTCTGAAAGCTGTGTGCTATGGGTTGGCTTTCTTTTTGGTTCTTAAAAGTGTTCCTTCCTCTGTAGCCTTAGAACGTGGCCTCTTGAAAACCCTTCAGAAACTGGACGAGTATCTGAACTCTCCTCTTCCTGATGAGATAGATGAAAATAGCATGGAGGATATTACAGTTTCTACCCGCAAGTTTCTGGATGGCAATGAGATGACATTAGCAGACTGCAACCTGCTACCCAAACTACACATTGTCAAGGTAAATGCCTAGTATATCGCATAATATGTGATAATGAAGGATGAAATGCTAATGGTTTATGACATTCTGGAGTCCAGCTAATTTCAACTGTTTGTAAGCTCCCATGTGAATTTAACGACAGTATTAACAGTCCATGAAATTACATAAGATTTGGGTAGTTCACAAGGGCTTTAGGTTGGGGATAGAGCAGCTGAGTTCAGTGAAGGTGTGAACCAGTGGACAGGTTGGGTGGCAGGTAAAAACGGCACAAGCCAAACCCCATTTTATTGCAGTGACGAATGTGGTCACAGGAAGCTACAAAGCTTAAAATAATGAGGGAGAAGAAGGAAAGTGAACATTACGTGACCAGGAAATGTTTGAAGCAGATGCCTTCTCACATCTGGAGACAAAAGTGCTCTGTTAATGACAAGGTAAAGGACACAATGTGAAATACAGAGATTGCATTTTTTTAAAAAAAAAAAAAGTAGTCCAAAGTCTAGAAAGAGGTAGCCAGCTAGGATAGCTACAGGAGTGAAGATGTGCCTATATAATCGTGGTCTGATTTCTTTTCACTGTCTCCAATGATCTTTGTCAGTTTTGTACTGCAGATGGAGCCACAGATTAAGTTTCTGCCTGGGTGCAGAAGTAATTAGTTTGGTGAGGACAGTAATACAAACGAAGCAAGGCAGTGTGCTGCCAGGTCCAGGATATCCCAGAGGGGCAGGTAACTACTGACCTTAGAAGTGATTCTTGAGTGTACG
The DNA here is from genome assembly GCA_035590215.1 of Microhierax caerulescens. NCBI lineage: Eukaryota > Metazoa > Chordata > Aves > Falconiformes > Falconidae > Microhierax > Microhierax caerulescens. Next base: position 114,372,539 of record JAVJGJ010000037.1, on the reverse strand, counting down.
TGTTGGAAGGATAACTTAGTGAGAGTGTGACAAGGACTGGAGAAGTGGTTTAAGCTGATGGATGTAAATTCATACTCTGTTTCTTCTGTTCTAGGTGGTGGCCAAAAAGTACCGCAACTTTGAGATTCCCAAGGAAATGACAGGGATTTGGAGATACCTGACAAATGCTTATAGCAGGGATGAATTCACCAATACCTGTCCTGGAGACAAAGAAATTGAAATCGCTTACAGTGATGTAGCCAAGAGACTCACCAAGTAAACACCTGCAAAAGAGATGACTTCTTGCATATTCCATAACAATGCTTCTAACAGACTGCTCTTTTCATATAAGATAGCAATTTTTTTTGCATGAACTTGCAGTTATTCAAAGTTATGGTGGATAGACCAGGTACAGTAATTACCTAAAGTTTTCAGACTTAATTATAGGCTTGTTTTTCCTTACCTCCTTTCACAGCAAGTTTGAATATCATTAATGCAGTTATGTTAATATTGCACTGGGGTAACCCTTCAGTATGAAGGGTTATCTTGCCCCTACTGCTTTCCTTTGCAAACATTTGGTCCCTGTCTATGAATCTATGAATTGGTTTAGGATACTGTCTTGCTATATGGTACAAGGAATATTTATGTATTTTGGAATTTATTGCTTTTCCAGAAGATCTATACACAATTGTCATATCCATGACATGTTGAACTGTACCTGCTTGTCTATCCTATTTACATATAGAAGGGAACTTAGTATCCAAAAGAGCCATTTGCAGAATATTTGGCAATGTTTTTTTTTTTAAAATACTCTTGGATTTGAAATCACAGTAATTACCTAATGGTTCAGAATGGACTCAAATGTAAAGCTTGGATTTGAATGACCTCAGACATCAGGAAAGTTTGAATCTAGGCTTTAGTACTATAGTAGGCAGCTTGCAGTTCAGAGTTAGTGTTTAGTTATGTCTTCAAGAGCTTGATGAGATTAAGAAAAACAACCAATTTTAAAAAAAATGGGCAATCTACGTTTATCCCCAATTCTGAGTTGCATCAAATGAACAATTGTCAGGATGCCCTTTACCATCATGAAATCAGAAGAACTGGATGCTTGCCATCTATTTACCTTAAAAATTGCAAGTGGCTTCCTTTTTGGTAGTTAAGAGCCTTTATTTTGTATAGGTCTTTCCGGTGATATTTACTTACAAAATCTGTGCTGTCATAAAGTACATGTAAACATTAGTGTCCTAGTTGATAAATAGCTACTGTATATGGTGAATAGCAGTGCAATGATTAGTGATGCAAGACTGAACGCTGATAGCAAAGTGGGAGTCTTTCTGGGAACTTTTTTAAGCTATTTCTTTCCTGAAGAAAGCTAAAGTGACCTTCAAAGATAACATTTGCCTTAAATTATAGTATGCATTTTTTTCCTGAAAGGAAATCTATTACTATTGTAAAGAAATGGTGTGTGAAATCCAGTCTTTTACGTTGAATTTTTCCTAATTGCTTGTCTGTGCACCTGGAATTTTGCATAATCGTAATCATTGCACTACTATCATCTTTTTACAGCAACGCTGAGGAATAGCACTACAATTTTTTAAAAAGCAATTTTCAAATATTTCTAAACCAGGGAATAGTTTTCTTGTTTAAAATCATTGATTTTGATGCATGAAATAAACTACTAGGTTATTTTTAAAAGACCATCATAAACAACTCCAAAGAATGCTAGACCTTATATGCCTATTTTTTTGTAAAGATACTTTTATATTTAACTGATTTTAGAAGCTGGAAAGTGCTATTCCTGGTAGGTTGTTCTTGGAATATTTAACATTCTGCAATAACATGGAAATGCTCACGTAAACACTTTTATACACTAATTAATTTTTTTTTTGTAAGCACTGGCTTTATGAAAACCAGCCTGACTTTTCTAAGCATCCTGCTTTTGCTACTTTATATACCCGTGAAGTTAGTTTGACATAGAAGAGGTACAGTACAAGATCCATATTTGTATAACATGGCTTGTGGTGCCTTGTCTTGCCTTCCTAGAGCTAGAATTCCAATATAAAGGCAGTTAGCAATCCTGTTACGTGTCTTTTGAAGACAACCATAGATACACTTAGACCCTATTATGATTTATTACAGGGGTGGTAGGGCACTGAAAGAAAATTCTGCAGAGCGACCTGGTTAGGAAAAACTTAACTGTAGCCTTTTAATAATTACTGTATTCTAATGTCACGTTCTCATCCTGAATAAAGTTTCTCAGCCATAATAATCCTCTGTAGGGGTTCAGTCTTTGCTGCAACGTGACATCTAGAAGAAGGAACAACTTCCTCTTTTCTTTTTTTTTTTTTTTTTTTTTTTTGTTAGTTAACGGCATTTTTAATGACACAGAGTGAAAAACTCCAGCCCTCATTGCTTTGGTGCTCTTTGCCACTGTATAGTTAACCTTTTCTTAAAAAAACAAAAACAAGAAAAAGGAAGCAATGTGATTGTGGGCATATCTTTAAGTTTTTAATTGTACTTCAAAACCTAGATCAGGATGGCCCTTGGAAGTTGTCTGAGGTTGTGGTAATTGCGCCTCATTCCTTTTAAAAGCAAATTAGCCATTGCGTGCACACTTTAGTACACCAGGTGATTATGTGCATATGAGCATGAAAACACTTTCATGCAGTTTTCTAGTGTGTGCGCTGCCTGCATATCAATGCACACAAACACTTAACTTGTTAAAATACCAGGCTTGTTGTCTTTCATAGATAATATATTCTCTCTACTTTTTAGGCAATCTTCAAACAATTGTAATACGTTATATTCAGCATTAAGTATTTTAATGATTGTGTCTGAAAGCTTGTAAACAAAGTTAAAGCTCTCGCTGTAACTAATGTATTTCTTATCTCAGTACAATGGAGTATTGAGCGTCGGAGGCTTTCCCTTATGGGTGTAATTCAAATGAGGACCAGGTTAGCAATTTCTAAGGCGGTTACCATATGATAGCTGTTAATTGTCCTGTGTGAAAGGAGTTGGTATCTTCTAGGCTTCCTATAGCACAGTTCTGTTGTGTTGTGGCAGAAGCTGGCCAGCCTCTTGCTGGCTTTAGCAGGGGCCAGGAATCTAATGGAGAATGAGCGGCTTTCACCTCTGTAGGTGATCCCTTCAGAGCAGCAGAGTCAAGCTAGGGTGGTGTGTAAAAGGCTTAGCGTCTGGTGTGGGTAGAGCACTTTCATCTGGCCCCAATCACCAGCGTTACGTTAATTAAAAAAGCCCTTTCATAACTATGTAAATTCTTGACTTCTGTCAACTTGTTTACAATCTGATCTTTAAATGCATTTTTAATTTCATCAAACAGCAATTAATCTACCCCCTGTTTAAATTTAAAATGATGCTTCTAGCCCCTTCTACAATTTAAAAACAGCAGTTACCCTTTCAAGTAGGCATTCCAGTTTGCAAGTTGGTTGCATGTATTAGCATGCTGAATAACTTACTTTATTCTCAAGCTGAAATATGCTTAAATTCCCATTAAAACAGGTGACTTGTGTATTTCCTGAACATAAAGGGAAAACCCATCATCTTCACCCAGTTTTTATGTGGGAGAAGAGATTATAGTATATGCATGATTTTTTTTTATTCCCTCCTTAACAAAGCTTTCCTTCTTGACGAGATTCCTTACACATAAGAGCTGCCTGTTGAACAAGAGGCATGTGAACTCCTGAAACAATTTCATGCACTCCAGAGCTTTCCCGTCCATCTACTGTTCACTGCTGGTCTGTGTAAATATCCCACACGGACAGTCACAGCCGTGTAGCTTGTACGTTTGCATTTTCCCATAAAATTGGTGTTTTTTCCGCAATGGGCATGTCTAAACTGATTGAGAGTTGCATGCAGTTCCATGATAAGAAGAGAGATGTAATCAAGTTTTTATGCTAAAGTAGCAAATTAGCATTTCGTATCAAAGGAACACAGACATGAATAAGTTGAAGATGCTTGAGCCAAACCCACTGATGCCTATCTCAGTGTAGAACAAAAAGTGGTGAAGTACAGTCAACTTTTTTTTTACTCTTTGCCACTTGGAGTACTATCTGAATACATCCAATTAATATTTTCAGAAGAAGGCTTTATCCCAAGTGAAAAATATTTAATCTGCCTCACAA
>JAVJGJ010000037.1:114312183-114331353 GCA_035590215.1 Microhierax caerulescens | reverse complement strand
GTTGGACGGCTCCGCTCCCAGCTCAGCTGTGTGGGGAGCACGAGGGTTCAGGGTGCGACGCCAGGCTGGGGCACCCAGCCAGTTACCTTGTATTGGAGTTTGAGCCTGGGACCCGAAGTGGCTTGGGGTGCTGAGGGATCCACGGGGGTTGGGTGTTGTTGGGGTGACTCTCATGGACTGGCGCAGCCGTTCCAGCTCCCCGTAGCGGTCGGTGAAGGGTTTGGCTTGGTCTTCTAGCTTTTGTCTGTGCCCTGGAACATGATAAGAGAGTCTGATATCTAATCAGTTACCCTTTGGCTAGAGCACCCTGGTTACACACAAAGTCAGCGCAGCCTCTGTATTCGTGGTTTGCTATTATTTGCACGGGGGTAATGTGTGGCGGCGCCGGCAGAGCTCGGCTCCCCGCAGGGCTTTGCATGGCACACACACGTGGGAAGACCTCGCAGTTCAGAGAGATGAAGCCTGCCAAAGAAGGGACACAGACTGACCCAGCCAGGAGGCCCCAGATCATCTGGCAAGTCAGCATCCGATCAAGGAGCAGGATGTGGGTGCCAGCGTCAGGATGCCCTGTGCCGTGCCCAAGCGACCGGCCTGCACCAGCCCTCACTCACTCTGAACAAGAGGGGAGACAGGTGCGAGGCAGGAGAAACCCCATCTCCTGACAGGGGCAAAAGAAACATTGAATTTTAAGTATTTTCTACAGCATTTGCTCAATGCACAAAGAATACAAAGTCACTCGTCCTACTCCAGTCCCCTCCCCAGCTCTGCCCACCCAACAGGGTCAAGGTCAGACAGGGCTGGAGAAGGCACAGGAGGAGGGATGGGAGCAGCCCTGCCTGCCTGGTACCACACCTTGGCCATCTCACTGCTGCTTTCTGTTCCTCTTTTCCTACCCATAAAATGGGGAGACTATTCACCTACCTCCCCAGGCAGGGCAGCAACTAATAAGCATTTGTAAAGCACTCCCAGCTCCTTAGGTAGCAGCTGCTGGCACAGGGCAATAATTATTAAATTTATGCTAATTGTCCCGAGGCAAGAGGCGCATGAAATACACTTGATACATAACTTTCGCATTTTACTAGATTAATCATCGCCAAACGGCTTCACTCTCTCTGGGCCGGATTCCAGTCTCAGTTACACCCGCACAAAGCTGGAGGGACTCCAGAGAAGCTGGAGTTGCTTCGGTTTTACACCCGTGCTGGATTCAGACCTTGGATTCTCCTTGTTCTTTACCTGCTGCAGCCAGACAGCCATGCAACACCCTCAGCTCTTTGCACCTGCCATGAAAGGACCTTCCCAAGGTGGCAAATGCTTTATCCCGGTGTAATCGAGAGCAGAGCTTGGGGGCACTGGAGGTGTGCAGGCATGCCGAGGAGATAGGAGAGGAGCTGGCAAGAAACCCTTCTGCAGCTCTTCTGAGAGCTGGGCCTTATCAGATCCAGCCCGTCGGCCTAACATCCACCAAGTCAGGTTCAGCTCTTGGTGGCTTTTAAGAAGAAAAGTGACGCATTTAAAAGGCGAAAAACACAGCCACCTCTTGCTCACACCCTCTCTTCCCTCCCGCCTCACATCTGCGTAGCGTGAGCTCGGTGTCAATTTATAGCGAAGTCACAGAAAGTCCCCAGACTTCCCCCTCTTTAAATCTGATGTCTGATATCTTCTGATCTCGCATTTGCTTGGCTCATCGCTCTCAGGCTGCCCTTGCCAGGCTGTCTGCGGAGACGCTGGACGGCTCGGATGGGAGACGAGAGCACTGACTCGGGAGGGAATCTCGCGCTCCCCACTGAGCTCCCTGCCACAGCATTGCTCTGTGGGTACCCCAACAGCAAAGTGCCCCCAGTCACAGTTTTTGAGTGGCTTCTACCCTTCTCTGGGACTTCCACATCCAGGTGAGCCCACCATCCCCCTCAAACTCTACAATCCCCCAGCTCCCAGGTGTGTAAAAGCCCAAATGTGCTGACACCAGAGAGCAAAACTTGGTAAGGACGAACTCCCAGCAGAAAGCAAAACCCAGTGCTATTTTGAAAATATATTTTCCCTGCTGTGTGAAGTAAACCAAGAAAACCTCAAGTTGACACCATAAACAATCTATTTGAATTTCTGTGCGTCCCTAGACCTCTGGCATCTCTGCATTATCTGAGGGCCTTTGGAGACGCAAGCGGCATCTGTCACACAGTATTTGTGCTTTCCCCAGGGGGGAAAGCGTGTGCAGTGAGGTATCTTGTTTTGGTCCACATTTTGTTATTTCAGTACACATTTGAGCACAGAAAAAGAAAAATAGGTTTATGGTTTACCTTTAACCAGTTTTCTCAGGCAAAGCTTAGCAGAGGAGCCAGAAGAACTTCAAAGACCAAGTTCCACAGAAATGTAATGGCAGTCAAATCCTCTGCCTCTATCTCAGCTGAAATCCTATCCTGCAGTAGTATCCGGCATGTGACAGAGAAAATCCTGAAAACTCTATCAAGTGATGTCTATGCTGATAATGTTTTTAAAGATTATTTAGCTGTACGACTTAACTGAGGGCTTCATGTGGCTGCATCATGCTGTGCTGTGGTTGCCCTGGTCCCCATGCTGTCTGAACGCAGGCACAGCCCCGTGGGGTTTTTAAGCCTCAAGTAAATAGCAGTGCTGTATTTACGTCCTCTAGAAGGGGCTGGTTTGCAGGGAGACCCAGAAAAAGCCCTCAAATCCTAAAACTATCCCGATAAAAAGAGAGTAGAAAACTTGAGGCAAATATAAGTCAAGGCAAAGGCATTTAAAAGTGAAAACCCAGAGGAAAGCTGTGGTGGGATCAGGACCCTTCCCAGCTCCACTAGGCCATCCCTGGTTGGTATCCCACCCCATCTCCACGGGTGGGACCTGGCAGCGCTAAATCATATGAAACAAGGCAGCGAATGAGTTAAAACCCAGCAACTTGGACTGCCAACCCTCTTTAGCACAGGCTGTCTCCCCAGAACTTCCTGCCACTTGTCACTTAGAGCTAGAGACGTCAGACTTTGTCACGCAAGACAGAATCGCTATTAATGGGTTTCTTTCATCAGAACAACCTGAGCTTTTTAATTTCTGCAGCGGTTGGCTTCATTAAAAGCCCTTCCCCATCTACCCACAGCTGTCACGGAGAGGAAACCAATGCCGTCAAGTGAACAATAGCTCATACCTTAGAGAAGAGGAAGGTGGTTTCTAGCTTAACCCAAGGACTGACTCAAAGCCTCCCGAAGCCAGTGGGTGGATTTTCAATCAACTTCAAACAGCTCCAGACCTTATCCCAAGAAATCTGTCTGAGAAGTCTTTTCATCGCCTCGACCTGTGAATTTTGGGGCATGAAACCTGCTATTGGCTGGGAGATCCTGCACTGCAATTCCAGCTGTGCTAGCACTGGCTTGCAGGTCAATATTTATGGAAACAACAGCCTTTAGTAGTATAAAACAACGGCAGCTACTGACCTGGGGCACTTCTTGTCAACAGCACAAGGGTTTTAACGCTGGATCGGGTTTCTGAATCAGTTAACTCCGATATTGAACATGACATGATGTAAACGTTGACAGATCACCTACGATCCTGATGCAATAACAAGATCTGTATCAGCATATCAAAGAAACGATCCCATTGAACACTTCCCAGCTAGAGGAGCCGATGTGAATTTGAGACTTTAGGCCAGTAATAAGAAGCATACTGGAAGTTTTGGGTGTTTCCTTGGAATGCAGGCAGCGAAACAGTGTGCACCGCACTGAAGCTTAGGCCCTCAAAGCTATGATTTAAAGACATGTTTTCTGCATTAAAACATTTCAAAGACCAAAAAGACCCTGCTCTTCCTTCTAGGAGTGTGCAACCTGATGTGGCTTTCAGAGCTGGGACCCTGGATGGGGTTTCCAGGCAGTGGGGGGTGGTCTCTGTGGTGTTCACCAAAAGCAGTTTATTTCCCCAGATTACTGAGATGCAGAATATAAAGTTGATCAAAGGTAGAAAAGGGGCTCCAGGAATTCAATGGCTTGAGTGATACCAGAATCTCAAAGCTGGCAGATTTGATTTGAAAAAACACTCCCTGGGGTGCCTGGGGGTCCCAGTCCCCTGATTTATCTGTGTTTAGGTGTAGCTGAGGTTACAGTCAGGAAAGACAAGGAGCTGCACAGCCTGCTCTCTGACCTCGGCGGGCTCAGATCTGGGTGTCACGTTTGCCTCCGTCCCCCACCACAGCACCGCGCTACCAAAGGACGGGCGAGCAGATGTGGGAAGTGGCTTGGCTCTCCCCAGGCGTCTTGCTGCGAAACGCTGGCGGCAAGCTGGAGCGAAGGAAACGCGGAGCGTTTCAGCTGGGGGGGGGATGTTCATTAACACACACATTTGCAGATCATTTCCTCAGCTCCACTGAGGAGACGATGAGAACCAGGAGATGGTCGTGTGGGCTGGGGCAGCAGCTTGAGCCGAGCCGTCAGCGGCTACGGAGGCCTCCATTTGTCCACCTTCAAAGCAAGGCTCCAAGCAACCCACTGGCAAGCTCCCCCCATCCTCCACCCAAGACTCTGCTCAAATAATAAAAGCCAAACTCCACGGCTCCATCACGAAGGAGCTCACCAGGAGCAGCCCGTGCAGCCACACCGCACGCAACCCAGCGGCTCAGTCTCTACACGTCTATGAGAATGGACCACAAGAAAGCAATCAGCAGCGGATAGAACTCCATCTCAATGCACAAAACACCTTTCAAATCCCTCTCGTAGCCCTCAAAATAGGTACTTCAGAGAGACGCGCCAATCCTCCACAGAGGGTTGAATTTTTTCCCAGTCTGAGAATCGGCGAGACTATCAAGTCCCAGCATGTGCTCCAGAAACAAGCCACATGTGAAACGCCCGTGTTATGGGAACAGCAGGCCTGTCCCTTACAGCAGATGTTGGGGTGGTTTCATCTTTGCATACCTATAACACAACACATGAACATCCCTCAGGTTTTCCCTGGAAACCCACCTCTGGCTCGAGACTCGCCATGGGGAATTCCCAGCCGAGAAGAATTCGGTGGAGCCCCACGGCCAGTGGAAGAGGGAGGGGAGGACAGAGTGGAGACGGGAACTGGGCTGTCCGCAGCTGGAAGGGACTCAAACATGATGCCTCCACGGAGGATGGTGGAGATCTCCACCGAGCTCCGGTGAGCAGCAGCAGCCAGCAAGTGCCAACGCTACTTCAGCCCGCTTTGAAAAGCTGAAGCCCAGAAGTTCACAGGAGGAAAACATTAGAAGGAACTGTCTCTTCTGCTGCCGAACAAAGTCAAGCACAGATAACTCGTTATTCACATGTTTGAAGTTGGCCTGCTTACGCCATTTGGAAAGAGAATCAGTCACGGCGAGGCTTTGCTTTGGTTTCCTCTGGCTTTCGTGAGACACTACCGCTACTGTCTTTCTCCAGCTTGGAGAGAAAGGGGAGTGTGTCGCAATGTGCCTCGGCTCGCATGTCCTGGCAGAGGATTTACACCGACTTGAACAACAAAAGGAAAATAATATTTAAGGGGGTGGGGGAGAGAATTTTTTTTTTTTTTAAAAAAAAAAAAAAAAAAAGGCTGCTAATTTATAAAGCTTTTTTAGCTGGTGGTGGTCTGAGATGAATTGGCTGCCTCTAAAAGGATGAAAATAAATATCCCTCTTTTTGAAGGAAATAGGCTGGCTCCTGGCCAGCTGGCAGGAAGCACAGAGATATGTTGCATTTACAGTAGGTTTTTTACTGTCTGAAGCTCCAGCAGCGGCAGAGATGCTCGCTCTAGGCAGCCTGGTATTGATTAGCTGGCTTTGCAAGCCCCTAATCTCCTCTCACTACTGGGTTAGTCCCCTGACTTTGCCTCTGCCTCTCTCCCTGCCCACCCTGCCACGGGAGCCCTCGCAAGTGGGGCAGCTTCTGATAAATCCTGTTGTGGCCTTTTATTAACACTGGGACACCCCAAAACTAAGCCCTCTGGAAGGAAAGCAAAGCAGGGCATTAATTCACTCATTTAAATAGAAATTTACGGTCGCAGTTCCAAAAGCTCCTGGGATGCGAGAGCTGTGGCCCATGTTCAAATCAAAAGGAACATATTGCCCAAATTTCCAATCACCTTTGGCACAAATTCCTGAAGGACACGGCTCCCCATTCCCAGGGTTTCAGAAGAGAGACGGAGTCTTTATAGATTTGCAAAGATATCTAAAAACACTTCACAGCACAGGGAAAGCTGGGGTCACTCTCGGCGATACACTCGGTAAAATTTGTCAGGTTTAAGCATTTAGCCCTCCTCATGCCTTGCAGAAAAACCCCTGAAGTGCTTTCCTGCATCTTTCCATCCTTCAAGACCTCTGAAAGCCTGACGCTGAGACAACAGAGTCAATTAGGTGGGTTTTAAAAGTTTTGATTTGCAGATCTGAAAATCTCACCCCGGGTGTCACAAACCAGCAGGTTGGTGCACATCTGTGGGAAATACAGCAGCTTTCATACCAGGGTGCAAACCCACCAACCTTGCTGACTTCTCTGCAGTTGCTCCCATTTCCAGGAAAGCAAAATTCATTTATGGGCGGTGGTCCAGTTCTCATGGAATTAGGCAAAACCCCCGATTCAAAGATTTCAAAGCTGGGCGCTTGGGAGAAAGGAGACGGATCTCAAGTACATCCAGCTGGTGTTGCCTCAGTCACGTCTGAGATCCGATCTTCAACTGCATGTATTAGCTGTCACTACCTAGATCAGTGGAGTGATGCCAATTTACAGTGAGTTAATGCCTGCTATCTAACAACTTGAAATGGGACCTGCGTGGTACCAGTATAGCTGGTTTTTCCCAGTTAATAACCTGTTCCATTAGGGCAAGCGCATCAAATTCCTTCGGGTGACACTGGTTAAGGATACTCTGCCCAGGATGGGGAGGACCATCTGCTGGGTTCAGACCTGTGCAAGGAATGTGCCGTGGTACAGCTAATGGCTATGAGCTGTATCTGACGCTGCGGGGCCACCTGGCAGCCAGCTGGCTATGGCAGCGTTTCGCCAGCCGATCCTGTGCTCTCAGTAACCCAGATCAGACCCAAACTTTCCCAAGGTCTGAGGATGTTGAGTGCTGGGTTTCCCCTTCGCCCTAGGACAGAGCTGGAGCTGAGCCCTGACATCTGAATGCTAATATCCCCCGATCCCAGGATTGAGCTCCAAGCTCCATCTCCAGAGACTGGCTGGTATGTCGGATAATTACGGCTCCTGCCGAGCTTTGCCAGCACGCACAGCACAACGGTATAAGCAAGAGCCCAAGAGCAATGTGACCTGCACAGCACCCTGCATCCTTTCTCTAAGACTGCTCCTCCAAAGCCAAAAAAGCGGAGCTGTGCATGAGCTAACTGCAGGCAGAGGGGCTGTGCCAGGCTCCGGGGCTGCCGAGCTGCTGTCGGCTCCTGCACGCAATTTCAGGATGTGCTCAGCTGGGAACCTCCGTGTGGAGAGGCACAGCAGCATGGGGCTGAGCTGCTCAGCACCCTCCTGCTGCCATCGTCCTTGGTGCAAGGGCTCAGAGGTTGAGACAGGCACAGGGGATGCTCTCTGCTTGCTCGGTCCCTCTTCTTCCTCCCCTGTCCCCTCCTCCAACACTACAGCGCATAGATTCACTGGAAAGAGTAAAATAAAATAATGCAAAATCATGTCTAAGCACCTTCCGCTGCAGGATATGATTTATCTCTGGCTGATTGTAGAACAGGTGACTGGTCTCCGGCAGCGGAAGAGAAGGGTCTTAGGAACTAAATTTCGTCTCACTCTGAGTCAAATCCTCTTCCTCCCTCTGCCACATCATTAAAGTGATTGGTTGTGCTGATAAGCCCTTTCGAGAGGGAGAAACAAGATGTGTCCTGCCCTGACATCTGATGTGATCTTGTGGTTTTGTTTGATAGTTCTGGTCCTTTAGCTGTTGTCTTCCCTGAAATGAAACTTGCCTTTTAGCACTGACTTTTTTTTTTTCTTTTTTTTTTCCCTCTTTTCCAATCTGTGACCCTTAGCACCGTCCCTCCGAGCTTGCAAATCCTGCCCGTGGGAAGCGGGGCTGCACTTCATTGACAACCCTGCCACATGCACTCCCAGCTACAGCATGATAAATTCTCACTGACAACAGCCTCCACACATGTGCAACGCTCCCACATCACCTGCTGCCCACCAGGTTATTAGATTTGCTTTACAAACGGGTAAACTGAGGCACGGGGTAAAACATTGCCCCTTTGCAGAGGAGTGAAGCTCACCAACATCCTCGCCGCAGTGCTCACAAATACTCCTTTTTAGTGCTGACGTGTCCCATCACTTGCAAACCATCCCAGCCCATCTGCCCCTTTGCACAGCTCCCTTTGGGCCGTGCCGCTGGACCCAGCAGGAATTTCTTTTGCTATTTATTTGTACAACACCTGGCACAACTCACCCTTGCGCCCAGCATCAAAACACCACCGACATCCTTCTGGAAAAAGTCTTCAATGAAATTTAATTCTCCAAACATTCCTCATCTACCACAGGATCCTTTTGCTCCATTTTAACCTCTTCCAAACACACTATCAATGCCCACTTCTTCAATCCTGATTTATTTTCAAAGCCAGAGCAGAGGCAGGTATGCTTCTTCCACCCCAGCTGAGAATAGTGCCCTGGGGTTTTCCCGAAGCTTTCAAAAGCAGGAGGTGTTGCAACCAATTTCAACAAAGATTTCTTTGTACAATGCAAGCAAAAATAATTTCCCTGTTCTGACTCCCAGTAGTGTTTCGCTTAGAAAATATTGGTCATTTTTAAGTGAAATGATCTTGATGTTATTATGCACCAAGCGGTTATAAAAGGAGAGGTGGAATTTACTATATGGGGCAAATAAAATAATTAGAGGAGTGAATTTACCGGAGCCCATATAATTTTGGTTGCTCTATTAATACTTCTTTTGAGGTCGGGATGACAGCCTGGAGCTGTAGCACCAAAGGCTCAGATGATGCACACCCACTGCTCTGAGCACTGTTGGGCAACCTTTGTCCCCGCTCTGCTTTCCTCAGGGAATGCTGTGCAAGCCCCCGGCACCTGAGCATCCCCTGGGGCTCCCCGTGCCCTGCCGAGGGGTGAGCGGGTCCCGCATGAGGCTGGGGGGTCTTGCAAAGCCCGACCCACACAAACCCAGTGCTGGGCTGCTTTTCTCCCAGAGGGCTATTTACCTACCCACCTCTAGAGCCCCAATTCCCCCTCGCCTTGTCTTTGCAGGACTGGACCCCGAAGGGGTTAACTGGATACCAGTGCCTATAAGAAATTAGAGGAGGAGGTAGTTTAACATAATTGCTTGCGATGCATGTATCAACAGCGTCCGAACTGCCTCTGCAAGAAAACAATGCCCTGGACGTCTCGGCAGATACCAAAGGGTGCAAATTTCCCCGCTGGGATCAAAACACATTAGCGATGGGAATACAAACAGAGAAACCCTCCTTCGCAGCAAGTACCGATTTGCAAGGGCTCCTGCACCAACGCAGAGCCCCGAGCCTCGCGCCGGCACCTCCTCATCGCTCCCCACCCTGGGCCAGCTGCTGCCCCATCACCTCTGGGCCTCCTCCATGCTCTGGGAGATGCAGGTTCAACCCCGCTCACTGCCAAGGCCCCGGTTAACGGGGTGTTACGGAGGTTTGTCAGGGATCTGGCAGACGGGGGGTGAGAGCAGGCAGCGCACCGTGCCCCACTCGAGCTGCCTGGGGGGGTGCGCAGTGGTGGCACCGATGCCGCGCCACCCTCCCAGCCCCTCGCCCCAGCCAGCATTTGCTTTTCATTTGTCTCCATCCAAAAAGCAAACGGGACAGGGAAGGGTGAGAGGCAGCTGAACAGTCTCCGTGCAGGAGGGACGGGGCGGCCGGGGCTCTTGGGCACCGTCCATGCAAGTGCCCCGTCCCAGGCACCGACAACCCCAATGGCAGCTGGAGGGATGACACAGAAACCAGCGATAAAATTAAAATATTACAATCCCTTGCATTCTCACGGAGTATTTCCCGTGCCTGCTTGTTTCAGCACACCCCAAAAAAGCCTACGGCCCATCCAGAGCCCGTTGCTCCTCCAGGTAGGGCCCTCCACAGGGCTGGAACAGTGTGGGGAGAAGAGAGACCCACAGGCTCTGCACAGGCTCCATCCAGCAAAACCAGAGGCTGGAGCACAGCTGGGATCAGCCTGATATCCCGACGGATATCACGACCGTGGCAGGTCACCCAGCAGCCCCCAGGAGCGATGCTGAAGCCCTCAGGGAGTCCTACGGAGCCCCCCGGGTTTCTTCAAACACCCACCTCAGACGGCTGCAGCGCATCCAGGGCAGAGAGCTCATAAGGAAGCTGAGAAAGTGTCACTCAGGATTTCCTCCTCTTCCTCCCCAGGGAAGAGGACTGGTCTCAAGAAGTGGGAAATCAGCGTATTTTAAGCACCGCATTTTAAATTAGAACAAATTATAGTAATTTTACATCGACAAATAACTGTCCAGGAAGTGGTGAGGACATTTATTTATTTAAATGATCTTGTTGGTTTGATTGATTTAGCTGTCTTTTTTTTTTCCCCTTATTTTTCCTTTTTCTTCACTATTTACACACACACACACACCTCCTTTTTTTTTTTTTTTACTAATTCCCGGACAAACTGGGAAATGTCTGTGTATTTATGTCTAGCTAAGGACAAGCAGGGGAATAAAACAAAAAAACAAAAGACCCTAATAATACCCAAAACTATCACCCCACGGGAGCACTTCAGCACTGAGCCTGCTTTTAATTACAGAAACATCTCAAGTTCAAGTTTTATGTATCCCCACAAGGAAGCCTTTTTGCCAAGATAAAGATCTGAAATCGTACAATACTGGCACAACGCAGCCCCCGTCCTGGGTCTCTATTTGAGCTTCTGAGAAGCACAAGACCCTCTAATAATTTATTCTCTCTTCTCCAAGCACTTGCCAAAGCCGTATCAAATCTCTGAGGGTAAAAGGCGCAGCAAACACAGGGTGTCACTGCCCCAGGCATGCCACAGACTGGGGGGTCTCAAAATTGCCTGTAGGACCACAGCAGCAGGGGATCATTTTGCCCTTGCTCCTCTTTGGCTCCCATCCCATAATCCCATCCAAATGCCCCACTCCCTCTTCTTCGTCCTCAGCTGTTT
This sequence comes from Microhierax caerulescens, assembly GCA_035590215.1. Taxonomy (NCBI): domain Eukaryota; kingdom Metazoa; phylum Chordata; class Aves; order Falconiformes; family Falconidae; genus Microhierax; species Microhierax caerulescens. Next base: position 114,320,251 of record JAVJGJ010000037.1, on the reverse strand, counting down.
CAGACTGTCCTTCACTGACTCGCACCTGTGGCTGCTGCTTGGTAGATCCTGATTTCCCTGTGTCCCTGGAATGGGAGAGCTACAGATTTTACTATATTTATCCAGATTCATGAAGCTGGCATCCTGGAAAGCCACGATGCATTGCCCCACACCTTCCCACACCCCACCGAGCTCCTCCAGGTCCCCGTCTCCTCTCAGAGTTGCTTCAGATCATAACAAAACCGTAAGACAACCTTTTTTATCCCACTTCTCCCCTGCCATGCGGAGGAAACACGGTGTGGATTTACACAAACCCACAAGATTTACGCAAGTCCACGTAACAAAGCATCCTGAGACGGGCCGGACAAAACCCCCACCGGGCTGCGGGGGCAACCGACAGCTTTGCCGTGGGGTTCCCGGCATCGACCCTGCTCCTCCCCGAGAGCGGCTCGGTCTTTACCAAAAGCGCCACGATTTCCCCTCCGTGAAGCACAGTGGCAGGGCCAGGATGGGAACTAATGGATCAGTCACTTTCCTCAAAGGTAACGGGCATGTTTCTGCTCCATCTTTTTTTTTCCCCCCCCTCAAAACGGTGCAAACGAGAGAAGCCCTAAAGAGATGCTCTCGGTTACAAGCAGTTAGCAAGGAGGCACAAATCTCCCCAGAATCCATCAATGCTTTTAAAGACATTACAAGCCCAAAGTTAGCAAGGAAATAACCACCGCTGCAATATATTAAACACATCATTTTATACTTTTGATGGCATTTAAGCGATGAAGGCATGAAAACACAGTACTGCTAAAGGAATCAAGATTGCACAGGGCTGCTGTATCCCAGGAAAACCAAACAGGAGCACGGAAGGCCGTGCCATGGGGAAGCCCCCACCTCTGAACCCCCCCAAATCTGAGCCCTGCCACAGTGAGTGCGGAGGGGCCAACTCGGCTCTTCAGCCTCCCCCAGCCACAGCACAGCCTCCACGCTGGGCAAGCTGCCTTCGCCTTCAAATAAACACCCCCACCACGCGCGGGGGCTGCGGAACGGAGCTGGTTTGGGGGTCGAACCCGGTGCTGAGATGGTGGCAGACGAGGGACCGCTGACCACGCGGATCAGTTCCACACGAGCTGACCAATTCCACACGTGCAACCGTCCCGATTAAAGCACTGAAGCTTCCCAGCACAGCCCACGGCAAATGCAAACCCCTGGTGCTCAGCCCCACACCTCCGTGCCCCAAATCTGCAGATTAAATTCGGCAGGATGGGAGGCTCAGACTAGTGCAGCATCATCTTACAGGGGATGCCTGGGGGTTTCTGGTTGTTAGCAGCATCCTGAGGTCTCTGCAGAGCTTATTCTGATTAACGGGGTGGAATATTGCACCTCTTTTCCCTTCCCTAAGTAAAATGGGGTTTCAGTTTTTGATATTTCTGGTCGTAAATCTCAGACTCATCTGCAGCCACGAGGGGTGGAGAAAGCAGCGGGGGGATCACTTGCCTTGCTAGCACGGTCCTGTGCACCATTTTTCTCTCTAGCCTCAAACTGGAGCATCCAATAGGAGTAAAAGGAAAAAAACCCAAACCCACAGCACAGACTCCTCTGAACTCAAGAAAAATGGATTCAGCTACACCTTAAATAAACTAAAAAAAAAAAATCGAGAGAGGCTTTTCAGGGTGGTTGGCAGATGCACCTGGATGCGGGGAGCCGGGGCCAGCGAGGCGCTGGGCGTGGGATGAGAACCGAGATGGAGGCAGCGCGATAGGGGTGTGTGGGCAGCGGTGCCGAGGTGTGTCCGGGCTGGCGGGTCCGACGCAGGACCGGGTGGTTCAGGGTGCTGCTTTTATCAGCACGGCCTCAAGATGGATAGAGAAGCCACAGTGAGGTATGTGTCATCCCCAGTAAGTGCTGATACAACGCTTTCTCCTCCCCGATTGCCACCTGGGCAGTGCAAGCGCTGCTGGAAGAAATGCCCTTGCAGCAGGGCTGGGGGCACCCCCCTCCCGCAGCCACCCCAGCACGCTGCTGTTGAGTGACAAAGCTCTCTTCAGGCTGGATTTACGATTTACAGATGGGATTTCCCCCTTTACAATCAATCTTTCTCCCAGGGTTTTTTTTCTTTTTTTTTTTTTACCCCATACTTGAAGCCAAGACCCCCAACGCATAGGGTACTCAAGGGCAGCCGGCACCCAAGCCAAAGCCTTGCACCCACTGACTGCCAGCACCCTGGGGACACAGGTACCACTAACACCTTGCAGAGGCACGAACAAGGGAGTTTCCACCCTTTGTAAATCCCAAACTCATAATTTCCCAGCCGAGAGAGCATGGGGCCAGGCTGCAGCTCAGGCTGATGTCACATGCGGGGGTCAGGTCGGGAGGGAAACCCTCACTCAGCTGAGGCTCTCAAAAATACAAAAGCAAAAAGCACTGGTTCTTGGAAACGACTGAGCCGTGGGAGGTGAGAAGCCTTTCTACCCGCTGGCTACGTGCTCGAGGTGGCAGTGGGTGCTCAGGGCCACGCCTGGCCACTGGAGTGTCCCCTGTGGGGTGGCACCACTCCTGGCACGGCCCCAGGGCTCCCTCCCCAGGGACATGGAGGGGAGGAAATCTACTGGGAAGAGTGGCACGGAGGGGATTTGTGCCTGTGCAGGATGGGGACCCACCAGAAAAACCCTGCAGGGACAACATGGTGGGAAAGGGGATATGAAATGCTCTTGCCTGGCTGGGGGCAGCCCAGCCACAAGCCCCCTCCATCCTGCTGTCCAAGCCAGCAGATGCTGCAGGGTGGGGACACGCTGCTGGTCCTGTCACACCAAGTGAGGACACGACTGAGAGCACCGAATCTGCGACACACACCTGAAACGAGCAGGGCAGGAAGAGACCAACGACCAGCACCTCCGCAAGCATTCGTGCTGCTGCTGTGGGCAACAAGGGGGGATACACAGGGACCCTACTGCCCCATGCTCTTCAGACAGGGAAACCCAGGCTACAGCCCTCCCTTCCTCACACCCGTTTCATCATTCAGCCCGGGACAGGAGAAAATTAAACCGCAATTTAAGAGCAGGTTGGTCCATGGTGCCAAGCAAGGGCTGCAGCCCCCAGTGCCTCGCTCCAGCATCCCGCTCCCTCCTCCACTCGCCTTCTTTGCTGGCCGGAGGAAGAAAACCAGCTCTGTTCACCCAAACTTCGGCAGCACTGAACCTCAGAAAGCAATTTTAAACTCAGCATGGTCCAAGCCCTCACCGTGCAAGCAGAAAGGACTCTGCACATCCCAGCGCTGCTGCCCTGCACCCCTTCCCACGGCACCGGCGCACAGGGCTCCGTGCACGCTCGCAGCCAGACGGATGGTTTTAGCCCAAACGCGCGCGGTTGGGTTATAGATGTGCTTCCCCACAGGGGTTATGGTGGGTGATCAAGTCCTGCTCTGCCCTTCCTCCTCAACACAGCGGCCAGGACAGCAGGGATGGGGCAGAAATCAGAAACAAGGGGTTAAGGGAAGAAGAGATTTTGGAAGGAGGGAGAGAAGTTAAGGAAGATGGAATGGCAGAAAAAAAAAAGGGGGGGTGTGTGTGTCAAAGATGGGGGGAAAGGCATTTAAAGAGAAGAAAAAAAAATAAGAAAAAGAGACTTTGCACAAGAGTACCCAGGAGATGGGCAGAAAGGGGCTGGTGCTGCAAAGAGGAGCTGGGAGGAGGAGAGCAGAAGTGACAGCAGAGAGAAGGTGAGAGCAGTGGGAAGGGAAGGGAAGGGAGAGGGAAGGCAGCCAGCAGGTGGGTGTGATGGGGGAGGCCCTGGAGATGCTCCCATTTACCCAGGAACAGACTACACATCCCTGTATAGCTTCCAGCTATTCATTTTTCCATGTTCTGCTTCTTGTGGATTATTTTGCAAGCAGCTGTGGATGCGAGAGGGCTTTGCACCAGGGCTGCAGCTCGGCTGAGTCGGGTTCTTGCTAAATAAAGAACTGCAGAGAAAGGGGAAAAAAAAGAAGGAAATTCCACAGGAAGTTCAAATATTTTATTACTTCCTGTTTGTACAAAGTATGTCAACACTTGGCACCCGCTGCGCTATTTGTTTAGAGCTAAGGTGCCAACTTGACAGAATGTCCTTTTTCTCTCCAGATCTAACCCAGAAAGAGCCTGAGCACATGCGAAAAAAAAAAAAAATATATCTCAGAGGGAGCAGGACACTGGGAGGGAGCTGCTTGATGGCTTGCAGGGGATGCTCAGGGACTGCAGCAGCGCAGCTGAGAGCGGCTCGGCCAAAGCCACCGCTTTACCAGCCCTGGTACTGCTCCTCGCTTGGCCGTGGGTCCTTCAAAGGAACGTGCTTGGGGGTCCTCAACACCATGGTCCAGCTCTCCTGGTCCCCCCCACCCAGGCTTCATCCCCCAGCTCCACGAGGGGCTCCGGCTGTTCCCCGCTTCCCTGCGATTTCTCACCCATCTCAACTCCATTTAAACTCCTCAGAAGTTTTTCTGGGCGCAGCTTTAGTTAAAAGACTTGCTCAAGGGCTGAGATGAAGCGATGGGACAGGGGTGGAAGATGAATGGGATGCTCAGAGGTGGGGCGTGGAGCCCAGCCGCGTTTCTGGCCCAAAAACCCCACAAGAACTTTTGCTGGAGGAATTTCACTGCATCTGAGAAGATGATGCCCAGGGCTTTCCCAGGATACCAAGACAAATGGCCAATTCTTTCCACATTAAGGGTGCTTTTCTGCCCACTCACGCCAGCCCCACATCCAGCCTCCAGTCCCGGCCAGCACTGATCCTGCTCAACAGGAGCCAGCACACACTGTGTCCCACTCATTTGAGCACTGCAGCCGAGAAGGGGGGGAAAAAACACATATATTTTTACGCACACACATATACATGCAGATACATACACACATACGTATGCATTTACATATGTACATGCTTAAAAGTGTATATAAGAGATATATATACACACATAAAAATTGCAATTCTTCCTGGCAGCTCTCACCTCTCGAAGCCAAGCAGGGGATGGCAGCGCGAGCCATCGTGTGTTGGCCAAAGGTGGTTATTACTGGTTATTACTGGGGCTCTGTTGGCTCCCATTGCTGGCTAGCCTGGTGGGTGCTGGTGCACCGAGGGGTGCTATGCCGGGGAGCCACCCAGTGGCAGCTGAACCAGGAAAACCGCCGTGGCTTTCCATGCAGGAGCCCAGGTCATTTTGCAGCCAGTATTTCCACACCAAGGGTTTCTGCAGAGGACTGCAGGGAGGGAAGGGCAAAGGGCATTATGTAATAATTTAAAAAAAAAATTTCATCTCCATTAGAAAATGCAAACCAAACTGTGGCAAAAAAATAAAAAAAAGAAAGAAAAAAAAAGACAGTTTTAATTTTATTTTTTTTTTCATCCAGTGCAAGCCACTGCATTTTCATCAATCACATATTTAAGCCCCAGGGACAAACTAGGATCAAAATATGACCTTCACTGCCAACATGTCTATGATCATCTGAAAAAATACAAAACCCCCCACAACTTGGGTCTAAACTCCTTCAACCAGCAATTTATGGGCTGCAGGGGTGCAGGGATGGGGGAAGAGATCGACCTTAGGAGTCCCCACAAGCTAAGGGCATAAGCAGCAACTAAACACCACGCAGGCTGCCTCAAGGAGCCTACAACCCCAGCACATACATTTTGAGGTCCACAAATCAGAGGAAAAAAAAAAAAAAAAAAAAAAAAAGAGAAAAAGAAAGCAGTAAACTGCTGACCTTGCAGGCTGGGATGGCATCCCAGGGAAGGCATCCCTCAGGCACACCGAGCCAGAGCAAGCTGCTCCATCCTCCAGTTTTGCTTAATTGTGCCAAACAAAGGCATGGCCCCGACCCAAAGAGTGCAGGGCGAGCATGCCCACGGCTCAGCCCCCCAGCTCCCCGTCTGGCTGTGAAGCCGTCGCCCTCTGTATCAGAAAATGTAAATTAGAGATCGGGAGCGATCAGCCGAGCTGTGGAAATTCAGGAGGAGCAGGTATGATTCAGCGGGGGTTTGGCGAGCACCGGCTATTGGTGAAGCCAGAGCAAACCAAACGCTCAGAGTAGCAACTATCTCACCTTGTATTATTATTATTTATGTATTCCTGATTATTATTATTATTAGAAAGGCGATCTGATGCAGCAGATAAAGGGCTGAGCCAAGAGTCAGGAGACCTGGTTTCTATTCCTGACCTGGAAGAGTTGTGAAACTCCCTGCCCAACCCTTCCCTGCTTTCCCCTCCCAGCCCCAGGCTGAGCCCATTCCCGGTGGCTGCAGCCCCCACCACGACCCACGTTTGCTTGTCGCCGCAGCCCCACAACAGGGACCTGCCTTGTGTTTCTGGCTTAAAAGAAAAACCCACAGCACTGCATCGCCTGGATGCCAGCTTTGCAAATCCAGCCCGGCGGCTCGACAGGCTCCCGTAAAGCTTTTCACGCTCCAAAATAAAAATCAAGGGGGAAGAAAATCCAACAAACCCCGATGCAAATAAAACTCCCTCACTGAGGGTACAGCCTCCACCTGGCCTGACATCAAGGGGCACCGATGGCCCAACGACAGCATCAACAGAAAATATTTTCTAAAGCGTATTTAGAAGGATCAAACCGTTTCCCTTCAATTTGGGCACCGACAGCTTTACACGCAAAGGGAACAAACTCTGCTTTATAGTCCCCAGGGTGGTGCTGAGCGAGCAGGAAGGTAAAGTGGGAGCAAGAAGCCGGAGACTGAGGCCCCGGGGACAAGGCCCCACCACACAGGAGGTTCCACAGAGCAAATCCTACTCATGGCAAAAGAAAACTCCCCCACTGATGCCACCGGAGCCTTTCCTTGCACTCCTCGGCTCACGGGCGATGACAAGGTGAGCTCAAACCAGCCCGATGCCAAAAACCAACCCAGCGAGGGCGATTCGCAGTCGCCTTCACCAAGAGCCACCCTCAACCAGGAGGCACCATCCTGCACCCAGGAGCACCTACTCGATCAAAACAGAAAGACATTTCTGCGGTTGACTCGTCTCTTTGGTTTTCTCAAGCAGCGCAGCCCCCGGCCGCGGGCACTGCCGGTCAGAGCCTTTGACAACCCAAAAACGAAACCACCGCTAACCAAAAGGGGAAGGTGCTCTCCTGGGCCCGTGCGGACAGACAGGCAAATACAAGCACAGGACGGAGGAAACCTGCAAACATTTTTAGCTTAAGAATCAGCAAACCAGCCCCCGAAGCCAGGCACAGCACCTCTGGCTTTGTATCCTCGCCAGCGATGCCCTGCACGCCACCAGGTGCGAGCCCTTTGTATTTTTGCTGTCGAAGCCCGAAGCGTTTTCCCTACATCCCACCCAGCCACGCGGACTGGAGCTATAAACCCATCCCTCCACGATGGGATACGGAGCGCAACGCGAGCAGGCAGCAGGCAGGGACCCCCGCCGTGCTCTGCCATGCAGAGAAAAATAAAAGGAGCCAAGTCACACGGGCTCGCTCGGCCACGCCAACGCCATCTCGTCAGCCCTGCAGGCTGCAAACGATGCCTGCCCTGCCTGGCTTTGTCCGGCTGCGGGGGCATCCTGCATCCTTTGGCCACAGAGAGCTCAGCCCCCTGCACGCCCCCTGCGCTGCTCAGCGGCTGCCAAATAAAACACATCACTTACTTCGTGGCTCCCGGGGTCCGTCTACGGTCACTTTAATGGCTCGGTGATAGGTAGCGACTTGGGTGGGGTTGGTGAAGACGGTGATCGTCAGGGTAAAGCTTTTTCCTAGAGGAGGGTGAAGGGGGGAAAAAAATAAAAACACAAATCAACGAGAGAAATGAGGATATTCACGTGGGTTCAGCCCTCGTGGGAGCGAAAGGCTCCTGCTGGAGCAAGCTCAGACACAAATATCCACATCCACCGAACTCCAACACACACATCATTTAATTTTATGAGACATTATTGCCGAGACACAAAGCTCGGCCGGCTCCCGCTGGGGTTCAGCTGGCTGCAGCAGAGACAGGCTTGGACCCGGTTCAGAGCGGGAGCCAAGACCTTCCTGGATGGAAAAGTCACTTGTGTCCCCAGTCCCCCCTGCCCTGCCCCTCTATCGACCCCTCCACCCACAGCAGCTTCCTGGTGCTTTCC
>JAVJGJ010000037.1:114241557-114258898 GCA_035590215.1 Microhierax caerulescens | reverse complement strand
AGGCAGAAGAAGTTAATTACGACATTAGTGAAACACATTTAAAACAAAATCGCCACCAACAAAACAGACCACCACCAAACCCCCTCAACCAAAAACGAAAACAAGCCCAAACATCCACCAAATGGCACCGGCATTATGGAAAAAATGAAGTTATTACTGGCTGCAAATGTTCAGGCTCCTAAGCAAGGTCTTTCATAGGTAATTTCTGTTGTAATTAACATCTCTGGGGTTAATGGATCTGAGTTTCAGGGGATAAAGAGCCGCATTGTTAACAGCCTGTGCTCCTGGCTGTGTCCGTCCAGGCTGGGGCTGGACCGACCGGGAAATCTCTACTTTCATCTGCCATTAGCATCAACCCAGCTGTTATACCCAGGAAATTAAAACTATTCACTGCAGTAAAGTTTTAACGTCCGCGGTTTTATTTGACATCCCGTGACTTATGGGCTGGACTGGATCCCCCTGCTCTGATCTCTTGGATTTACGAGTTTGAAAAAAGCACCAAGCGACGGCCCCCGGCATTGAGCCACTGGGCAGGGGGTGACACGCGGCCCCGAGGTGCCACATGGCTCCTGGCTCGGCAAACGCGGGGCTGGAGGCAGCTCGGTTTGCAGCTCGGCTGCTCGGTGCCGTCTTTGTCCTCAGGAAACCTCCCCGCTACTGGCCACACACCGGCCCGGGCGATGCTCGGGCTGCAATCATTTTTCACATCCATCAGCACTTCTGTGCAGGGCAACTGGCACGGAGCAGAGCATCGCAGGATGCATGGGAGAGGGGACAGGGATGCCCTAAGAGAAAGGATGGGGATAGCCTGGGGACAAGGACAGGTTGGGGACAGCCCATGCAGGAGAGAGGAAACCCCATCGTGTAGCTCATCCCTGTCTCCAACGGTCCCGTGTGTTTTACAGCCTCCTGGCCACAGGCACCTCCCTGCAAATTTCCCCACTGCTCCATCCATCAGCGATTCGCACATTTGGGAATAGAGGGAACAGGCAGGACCCTGCGCCAGCCTCCACCGACCAAGCAAATCAATACTGCATCTGAACCCTGGGGGAGGATTACACTTGGTACCTGCTCTCCTCCCACAGGGACAAGGAGCTTTGGGCTGCCGGTGGGGAACACGCGGTTCGGGAGAGCCGGAGCAGCTGCTTGGTGCCACCGGCCACACCGGGAGAGCCACTGCAACGGGAGGCTGGAGCTACTGCAGCAGCATCCTGGATTTCAGCAGGCAAAGAAATGCTTAAGGGATGGATTTTGCATCCATCCTTGTGGCTCCTAGAATACCTTTGTAAGCCACAATGTGCCCTTAATCCCACAACAAAATCAAGTCAAAGAGCAATTAATATTCTGATACCTGTGGCTAGCTGAAGTGATATAGAGCTGAAGATTTCTTTTTCCATTTCACTCCAACTGTGGTTTTGTTTTTTTCCAGCCATTCTCTGGTCAGTGGTTTTAGGGGCACCAAGGTTCACTTTTGTGGGTAACCTCCACTGTTAGCTGTTGATTTAATTAACTCAGGCTCCTCTGCCTTCTTGACCATACCAACCCCAGCAGGGCTGGATTTCAAATACAAGCCCTGAGTATTTCTCAGGGCTTAAAAAAAAAAAAAAAAAAGCCCTGAGAAATTAAAAAAGGCGACTGAACGACTGGGCTCTGCAATTCCAGGGGAGTAATGTTGGTTGCTTAGTCCTAAACCCAATTAGCAACAAGCATTTGTGACTTGTTGAGCTTAAACTTGAACCAAGAGTTAATGAAAATGTTCAACAGCTAAAAGTCAAGGCACAACCACGGGGATGCTCGCAGCATCTCCCAGAAGCAGCACTGAAGGGCAGCTCCTGCTGCTGTGCAGAGACCTCTGATTGCACCTCAAAAAAATAAATAAAATGGGGAAGATGAGAGTTTCTGGGCAGGTCAGGCAGAGACAAGCCCAGAGCCCGGGGAGGGACCCGTATTGCCCCAGCACAGCCCCACATCTGCAGGTCCAAGGCCAGGTGAGGTCTGCAGGAGAGGAAGCTTCCGAGACCTCTGGGTTTGGAGCAACGGGAAAACAACTGTTACCTACAACAGTATTTATCAAAGTCACCAGTCTGGATGCCAGCGAGAAACCTGGTCCCCAGCCTCTGGGGAGGGGTCAGCACCAAGAAACCACCAGTGAGACCCAGGGATGTCCCGCAGCCCCTGCTGAGCCTCCCCAACCTTCGCCAGCAGCTGAAACCCCGGCTGAGCAATTGGCCCAGGCAGGTGCTGCCTTGTTTTTTAGCAACCCTGTTGAAATTTAAATTGATTTGTTATTTATCCAACTGACAACAAAGAGAGGAAAAAAAAAAGTCCTAACTCTGTGCACGGGGGAGATTGGATTCCTGTATCACTGTCAGCTGCATTAACTTACTTCCTGGACCTAAATTCAATTAGGGCAGCATTCCCTAGCATTAATAAATCAATACCAATGCCATTTTGATATATTTTGAATGTCTTTCATTATATATTTCAGGGCAGGGATTAGTGCTGAATTCGAAGTTAATGGGACGTGACAAGGCAAATCGAGTTGGGGAGGTAAAGCCTTCGAGCCATTCGTTAGCTGTAATTGCTTTCTGTTGGAAAAGATTGTGGCACTGAAACAAAGAGCTGCTGAACTTTTCTTGCTGGGGAGTGATCCCAGCCCGGGACTGTCTCTCCCTGCAAGGGGGAAGAGGAGTTAAACACCAGCAGAAAGTCCCTGGTGGGGTTTGTGCCTGTATTGCATTAGGGGTACGGCATCGCATCCCTCCCGCAGCAGCTTTTGGGATGGATTCGCACCTCGTCCTCTTCCCAGGGCTGCCCGGAGCTCCGGCTGCAGCACCCCTGGCTACGGCACCTGAGGCTGGGGTTTAATTTGGAGGGTTGTGAGCAAATCGAACTGGTTTCAAGGCTCAGTTAAGAAGGGTGAGACAATGGTGCCGCAGTAAAGAACGTGTCCCCCAGCCCCTCTGAAGCAGTCCTTTGAAAATCAACGTGAAACTCCGGCGCCCGGGCACGAGCCCAGCCCTTGGGTCTGTGCGTGCACCCCAGCCCGCTCACCCCAGCCTTTTTCACGGCAACAGGGCAGTGAAAATGCACGTAGTGGCTACCACAAAGACTCGTTGCAAAGCAAAGCGGAGTTTGCAGAGGCGATGGAAAAGCCTTTACCTGGGGCAGGGAGAGCTGATGGGCATCAGGAAGAGCACAAGCAACAGGTAAGCACAGCGGTGCTGCTGGCGCGGCTAAAGACATAGCAGAGCATCCTTAAACTTAAATATAAAAGGCAAAAATCCAGCTCCTCAGCTGGGATTATCCTCACCGACTCCCACAGACAACCTGGCCCTGGTTTTGGCTGCTCCGGGCAATAATCCCTCCGTAGCTGCTGCAGCGACGGTAAATACCCACATCTCCTGGCTGCGCATGAAGCCACTGCCTCTCAAATTGATCAGGACAGTCCTGCTTGCAGATTAAGTGACTGGCTATCAGTGACTTGAATCCTGTCCATCAATCACTCAGTTCGGTCCCTTGCAAAACATTAGTGAAGTAATTTCTCAGAGCGACTCTTTCAGACAATAAACCAGGCACCTTGCAAAATGGAGCGCGCAACTGTTAAAGGTCTTAAAAGCATTTGCCAATTATGAATGGCCTGAAGGGAGCCATTCTTGCTGCATCTGGGGATGAATAAAGATGGAAAATAATAGTATATCAATGGTATTGCAACTTTGCTGTATTAATCTTTTAAGAATTAAAGTTGCTCGACCCTTCAAAACAGGAATGGCACGGGATACCTCTGGATTTCGGTGCATTGAAAGTGGGAAAATGTATAGTCTGAGATGACTTCTGACCTGTCCCCACTGAGATTGTTGTGGCTGTGTCCCTGAAAAGCTGCTGCAGCTTGTACAGGGGACAGAGACACACAGGGAAGGGCCCCGGCTCCTCCACCAAAAACTTCCCTAACTCAGACTTCAAAGCATCAGAAAAGCCCAGTGTTCCCTTTGCCAAGCAAGCAAGCAAGCCCCCAAGTTGCATTACCCTGTCCATAAAATCAAAATATGCTATTAAGAGAAATTAAGAGTCAGGATTGCCCTTTGAAACCAGGTGTTTCCACTTTCAGGGGCACCATAAGCTGCAAGAATAGGGGATTTATATAGATTTTCCATAGCTGACTTGGAAAAAAAAATAAAAATGGAAGGAGCCCACTAAAGCACAGTCCTGAGAAGGCAGGTACAGTCGCATCCTTTTGCAATTCATTAGACCCTTCCTCCTCCAGAGGCAGGTGCTGATCTCCCCGGTGGGTCGGCCAAGGGGAGGAGGTATAAAAAATGCCGCGTTGTTGATCAAAACCATTTAGCCCCGACAAAACCCAAGGAGCAATTTTGCTAAGTGGGCTCCAAAGCCTCGTAAAAGGGCACCGAAAGTGTAATGACCTTATAAACCTCAGCCCCAAGTGCAGTTTGGCTTGGACCGTGCCGTCCAAGGTGGTACCTGGAATGGCTTTGCCCCTCAAAACCAGCAAATGCCACCCTCCAGGTGATGCAAAAACCCAGACCAGGCTTGACCCCAGCGGGGGATCCAGGTCCGGAGGCAGGATCCGGCCAGGGTGGTTTCCCAAATGCCTCCATCGGGGCTGGGCTGCCCCGAGGTGCTTTTGGCTGGTGGGGGCTGGCTTGGTGGAAAGCCAAATGGAGACGTTTTGGCCACATCTGCGGCTTGCCAAATTAAACAGGGCAGTTTCTGCCCACTTCTGAGCAACTGTAACGTGGGTTTATAACTCCTGCAGGGCGTGGAAAGTCGGCTATCACAGGCTTTTATTTAACTTGGCCATGGAAACTAAAAATACCAAAATAGATGTTCAGTTAACACAAGGATCAGTGAGGATTTTTCCACGTCGGTCACAGGCAGCACACCCTCCTGGATGGGCTCCACTTGTCAATTTGACGTTAGTAACTAAATCTAGACAACACGGACCCAAAACAAGACGCAGACGTTTCTAGCATCGCCCACCCCACCCCCCCGCCCTGGCTCCCCAGCAAGGAAAGCTGAGCAGGTGACGGGTGACATGCCACCCTCGCCCACCCTGCAAGGATTTATTCCCCCACTCCAGCCTTCAACTCTTATTTTCAGGCTCCAAACCTTTTGCAGCCCCGTCCCAAGCAGCCCACAGCACTCGCAGCCAGCGCTGCCTCTTGCTGTACAGCCCCGTCCCGGCTCTACCTGCCTCCCCCATCTTCGTGCCAGGTGAGACCCCAAAAGCCATCACCATCTGGGTTGGTTTCCCCCGACTTCCTCATCCCACCCCAGTGTTTAACCCACTCGAGGGAGAAGAAGAAGAAGAATCAAGAATGGCTTTGCCCAGATGCATTGCACAACCTTTCAAAAAGCAGAAGCCTCACTTGCAAAGAAAACTGCTTCGGGCAGCCCAGACAAGCCCCAAACCTCTCTGCCCACAATCTTGAGCAATAATTTATCCCAGCCGTGATGGGGATCTTCTTTCCCCACGCCGCAGCCAGCCGAGCACAGCCCAGCCTCCGGGATGGCTCCCAGTTTGCTGGTGCATCCCGCTGCTACGCTCTTGGTGAGGGAGCCTTCATCCTGCTAACAGGGCGCGATGCTGCCGGCTCGCTCCTGACCCAGGGGAAGGGAGGAGGAGATGCAAAATGGGGGTTGGAAATCTGGAAGAGCCCCACATCTGCCTAAGAGATGTTTGGTTTTTCCTATTTTTCATCAATTAAACATGTAAAGTGAACGGCAAAGAGAGTCGGGGCTGCCAACACCCAGCACAGGTGCAAAATCCCACGGAGGAATGTGAAAATTAGACAAGGTGTTCAATGACTTAAGGGGGGAGGGAAATAAAAATTATTTTAAAAAAACAAAAAAAAACCATATTTCAAACATTCCAGAAATAACACCGGCAGTTCCTGAATTACCACCACGTTAATGGAGACTGCTCTGCTGGCAAGCCACCGAATTCTGCCGTAATCCCACAAAAATCAATGCAGCAAGAACGCTGCCAGCCTGCCATCACGGCGGCATCTCCTGGGACTCCTGAGCCACGTTCCTTCGAGGATGCCGATGCCGAGGGGGGTCTGCGTGCTCGCCTCTCAGCCCAGCCCTCCGGCCACCACCACCAGCAGACGCTTAAAATCAAGATAAAAGCGTTAACTGCATCAAGAACCATGGGATCCAGGACGGAATCCAGCAGGAACAATCTGGCAACCTGCAATCCAACCGCTAACTCTCCCTTTTCTCCCAAAGAAAGCTCTTATTTCCCTCCCTGGAGAAATTTTGGAGCCTCCCTTTCAGCAGGGTTCGAGCCCGGCAGGACGACGGCAGGACTCATTTCACGGACAAGCCCATCTCCCTCTACTTCTTGCCTTTACTTCAGACATGACCTTTTGATTTCTCGGGTAGAGTGTAAATTACATGTCGCCAGCATAAAATATTAAATCCAATTTATATTTAATTATTGATGTTATTATGTATTCCATAGTAATGGCAGCAGGGAAGAAAAAAAAATATCCACCCCACCATTAAATAGCTCGGTTGCATTAGCAGCTTCTTGAGGTTAGATATCTTCCTCCGTTCCTTCTTAACGGTAAGATTGATGGGTATGGGGGATTTTGTAAATAGTCTTCCAGAAATATTTTATCTGATTATTGTACCTATAAAAGGGAGCAGGGAGGGGGAGAAAGGGCCTTTTTAAACCGCTACTAATTATTTGTTCAGCTAAAGGGCAAACAGCTCGGTGAGCTGCGTGCGTCTAATGCTCTCCAGCAACCCCGCTGGAGGTCGGCAGCTCCAATAGCCCCCGTAGGCAGAGACGAGGCCATGGAAACCAGCCTGGGTTTAAGAAAAAAAAGCCGGTGGAGAACCACAGTGGTTTTTTTCCAGCTGAGATTTAACCAGTATGTTAAACTTGACTTTGACGTTTTGACTAAAATATTAATCAATTCTGTTTTGACTTGATTAAGCCAATTTTCTCCCCATATATATTTCATGCCAAAGTCACCCAAGGTGTGCAGGGCTTCGTTGGGTTGGGTTTGCTGCTGTGGTCTTCACGTGGGATGAAAGATTTATGGACATCCAGCATGGTCCAGGCTCCCAGCAGGGAAAAGCTCATCCCACCACCCCAAAGTGCCCCAAGGCTGAACCACCCCAATCACCTTCACCCCCCGCCACAGCAGCTTCACGTTCCCCATTACACAATAATAATTCAGTTTATTTCTGCAGCGCCCGCGCCCCCCGCCAGCGTCCTCAGCTCCCTGCTCAGCACAATAAAAACAACATTATCCCCCTCACTTTAAAATTCAAATCAATAGACCAAATGGAGAGAATCCGACTCAAGAAAACTAAAAGAGAAGTAATTCATCTGGGGACTGACGGCAGGCCACTAAGTGCTCGAGTGTCACCACGCTGGGTGACAACCTTTGGGACTGGCCAAGCTCGGAGGCGAGGGGGAAAGTTTCTCCAGCCCAAGTAAATCACGGAGCTGCT
This sequence comes from Microhierax caerulescens, assembly GCA_035590215.1. NCBI lineage: Eukaryota > Metazoa > Chordata > Aves > Falconiformes > Falconidae > Microhierax > Microhierax caerulescens. Next base: position 114,251,410 of record JAVJGJ010000037.1, on the reverse strand, counting down.
CCCATAAAAGAGCCTCATTCAGACAGATAAGGGGGTTCCTTGCTATTCACCCCCTCCTCGGCTGGAGGTTTGGCAGAGCCAGGGATGCTGCTCGGCACAGCCCTGCACGCCGGCTGCGGGTGCTGCTCCGGCAGGAGCTGCTGGGCTGAACCTGGCATTTGGTGGCATCTCAGCACGCTGAGGTTCTCTTCATCTCCTGAGCTATTGTCTTAAAAGTCAAAACCATCAAGCATGTTATGTCAGCATTGCAAACTAAAACGCTCCCAATTTTTGATGGAAAAGGCTGTCTTTTTTTTTTTTTTTTCTTAGAAACACCCCTCAGCAGCCTCGTAAAGCAGCCCAGAAACCTTCTCCACCCAGCCCAAAAGAAAACACCGATTTTTTTTCTTTCAGTTGGCTGAAGAGCTTTGCAGGTGCTTCCAGGGAGCCAAACAAGGTCAGCTGCTGGCCACCCCCTCCAGCACCGTGCAGAGACCCCCAAAAACTGCTGGGGCAGAGCCCACCGAGAGGGACCTGATCCTTCCCCTGGTCCCAGCACCCACCCCGAGCCAGGGCAGCCCAGACGTCACCTCCTGCCACCTGCCAGCCCTCGCTTTTCCCAGGGCTCCCACACACAGGGCCCCTGAGTGTACCACCAGGTATTTCAGCATCACGAAAGCTCCAAGGAACAGCAACAGCTTATCAAGACTCAACTCACGTGCGCCGGAGCAGCCCCCCGCCCCGGTTTGCAGCACAGGAGCAGGCAAAAGCCCCTCCACCAGCTCCCTGGAGAGATGCTGGTGTGCAGCACAGCCGGGATCCTCAGCAGTCATCGCCTCCCCTCCTCCCCTCCCGCCGGCTGCAGTTGATTAATCCCTAATTGCCTCCACCCTGCCCCGCTGCAGCTGCCTTGCAGGGCAGCTCAGGTGCCAGACGTTGGACCCTGCCTCTTGTCACCCCCCCCAGACTGTGCCAGCTCCAAACTGCAGGTTTAGGTTTCATTTCTGAACGCACAGGACCCCGGGGGGGTGTAAGAAGGGGCCAGACTGCAGGACACTGCTGGCTTTACACCCTTCCTACCTTGCCATGATGCATGAGAAAAGAAAATTTACCCCTAAGGGATCAAAGGGCTGAAGCTGCCTCGTGCAAGCCCAGGGATGTGGTGGCTCCTGGAGCACTGGAGCATCCACCCGTGCCGGGTGGCTCGGCGAGGGCTGCAGGGTCCCAGTGTTGTGGTGGGGCTGGAACCGAGGGAGAAAACAAGAATGTTGGGTCTTTACATTTATTTAAATGCTCATAACTGGGCTTTTCCCAGGTTTTCATCAGGATGGAGCAGCTGGGAATTTCAGTGCTGTGTGTCCCAGCATCCAGATGCTCCCACCAACGGCCCCTTCCCTTCAGCAGCTCCTTGTTTCGAACACAGGTTATCCCCCTCTCCCGGGGATCCCAGCCGAGCCCCCCACGGGGGGAGGCAGCTCTGCCTGCCCCGGGCCGAGTGATGTGCCTGGCTGCGGGAAAGCGACCGATCAAGCATCTTCCTCCTGCCCCGCACCATCAGCTGGGCTGCCCAGCTCCTTGCACAGCACATCCTGGATCCAACCCCTTCGTGCTGCTCATCACAAGCATCCACTCGTTGTGCTTTTACTTTATCCACCCACCCACCCTTTTTTTTTTTTTTTTTTTTGTATTTTTTCTCCCCCTTGGGGCCCAGCAGCAGCAAACCCTCCACTACCCCATCACCCAGCCCCACTTTGGTACCTTGAGTGCCGAAACCCTCCCATCCTGCTCGGCCAAGCGGTTGGGTTATGCTATTAATTAAAACAAGCTGTCACGCTCAGATTTATTTTCTTGGCCATATCTTTAGCAGTAAATGCCACTCAGAGAGCTCAGAAGACCATGTCAGATGGAATCAGCTTCCAAACAGGCTTGTTTTGTTCCTTGTCCCCCCCGGTTTTGACCGATCCCTCTTTTCCATTCCCAGGAAAGAAGCAAGTGCTGTGCTCTGCCCACGCTGCTCCCACCACCAGCCCTGCACCCTCAGCACCACGATGCCACCCAGGCACCAGCCTGCACACCATGTGCCTTAATTACCACCACCCTGCTAACAAGCTCGGGCTTTTTATCCTATTCAGTTACTCCCTGTGATACCTAAGCCAGTTCCAGAGTTCTCTGCCCGGACCTCTGATCTGGCAGCATCGATTCCCTAATCTTGTTTGTCCATATCTTAATTTCTATATTTACTTTAATGGACATTTATACATATAAATAACAGCACGGCTCATGCTGTTTCTCAGAAATACTCAGAGATGCCCATAGCAAACGTTGCATATGGGCGACAGGGACCAGCACAGCCCCACATTGGGGACCCGCAGGGATTTCTACACCTAAAAAATACACAGCCCGGATTATTTTTTTAATTTCATTTTTTTCCTGAAGGCCCAAATCCAAGCTGCATCCATACGTGTCACAGGCACACACAGACTAACCCCTGCTCACTCGTTGCCCAGGGACGAGCTGCCTGCGGGAATGCAGGGGGATGGCCACTGCCTATGGCACGGCGGAGCAGCGGGCACAAGCGCGGTGATAAATGCTGGCTGGACCAACTGGTGCCTCCTGCCACGCTGCCGCTTGTAAACAGCAAGTGAAATAACTGCCCCAGGCGACTAAGCCCTCCCTGGCATCCCTGCCCCCCTGCATGGGCTCCCCCCGCCCTGGGAACACGGGGGTCCAGGAGAGGCAGATGTGGGTGCACGGCTCCTTCCAGGAGCATCCATCAACGAAGGGATGGAGCCACCCAGCTCAGGGGGAGCAGCCAGGGAACTGCCACAGCTCCGAGGGGAGCAGAAGACAACCAGCCCCGCTTGGGCTCTGAAGGGAGGGAGCGAAGGAGACAGATGTAATGAGCAGAGCTAAATGCTCAGAGGGGACTCGTAGATCACGCTGGGGCTCGGCTCGGCCCTGCTGCCAGGGGCGAGCGCAGTCTGCATCCCGCTCGCTCCGTACAAACCCATCTGGGCTCCGGAGGCTTCCCGGGATGAAGATGTTTCCCCCTCTCCCGCCTCCTCAGCTAATTTTACTCTGTCTGGCCGGAGCTCGCAGCCCCTGGTTCTCGTTACGCCCCCCGCCGCGCACCAGCGCAGGCACGCAGCATTTTTGCAAAGTTACAGGGTAGCAGAAATATCCTTGTTTTGTTTTTCCTTTGGCCACTCTGTCCTGCTTCCAAAGTTGGGAAAAAATTACGAAGTAGCAAGAGGGAAAAAAAAAAAACCAACAACCCAACAAAAAACAACCAACCCCAAACCTAACCAATACAGATTACACAAATGCATAAATAACCTCTGTTCTTTGGGGGTTGATCGTGCTCCAGAGTGGAAGAAGGGGGAGGACAGAAAGAGGGAAGAAATTAAAAATCTAAAAAATTGGAGTTTGTTAAAAAACCCTCCCAAATCCACACATGCAGTGACGCCAGCCCCAGCCAGCCCGTCCTGCTCCATCCCTGTGGAGACGACCTGTTGGCTGTGGCTCCCCATCACCAGCCCCAACCGGGGGTCCCTGCTTGGGGGGGGAAAAAACCCACATTTCCTTCTCCTTTCCATTCCTGGCAGATCCACCCCAGCACTCGCTTGGATGGGGCATGAGAGCACATCCCCAGCTCGTGCCACTGTGCTGAGCCCTGGAGTGGGCAGCACAAGGGAGGGAGGTGGGGATGAGCTGAACGTGACTAAGGGCATCTGGGAGAGACGGGAAACATCTGCACGAGGGAGAGCAGCGAGGGCAAGGAAAAGGGAAGGCGCTGGCATGGGAAGGAGGGGTCTGGCCCCGAAAGGAGGGCAAATAGCGCTGGTCAGAATGGCTGAATACGTGCTTGGAGCTGTACACGGTGCAGGGAGGGGCTGGCAGCAGCAGCGAGCAGGATCAGCAGCTGGTACTGGCCCTGGATAAGAGCATGGGCTCTGTGGAGCTGCTGGGGCCACAGCAGCGCACATCTCTGTGCACACTATGTCCAAAAACCCTCGCCCCCAAGGTCCAAGCGGGACCCCAAAACCGAGCTGCAGCGGAGGGAACCAGGGGCAACACTCCAGCCCTTGAGATTTTCACCACAGCCCTCTCCCAAAAGGAGAAATGTATGGAACAGAGGGTCTAGAGCATAAACCACCACGTTTTCCCCCAAAACCAAAGCGCTGAAGCTGTCATCCCCCTGGCTGCTGGGTGGACGGGTGCAAGGTGGGCGCAGGGAGGAAATCGTCCCAGCGGCGGGTGAGGAAGCTGCGGGGCTGGGGCTGGATCCGGCACACAGTCCTGGTTAACACATGTCGCAAAACTGAAAGCCAAATGCAGAAGGAAACAGAAGGTGACAGTAAAGATACCGTGACTAACGGGATCTTCCAGGGCCGGTTAGAGGAACTGGCTTTGCCTTGAGGTGGTCGGGGATGTGCTCGAGAGCTCGGCACGGCACCGCGGGTACCATCGAAATGCCACCCAGGTGGTTACGAGAATGACAGATAAAGGCGGCTGAGCAGGAACAGATTTGCAGAAGTGACACCCGCCGGGGCTCAGCACCAGTTTTCAGCCAGGCCTGGTGGTTTCTCTGTTTACTCACCCAGCAAACAGCTACACCCCAGCTCCCACACAGCCGGAGAACCCTTCCCAAATCCAGCCCTGGACTAGCACACGCCGAGAGCATCCTAACCCCGACCGAGGTTTCGAGGTAGAGCACGGGTGCAGGGTGCATGGGATCAGCACGCCTCTGAGGTCTCCTGTTGCCAAAAAAAAACACCAAACACCTTTCAGTTCTGCAGTTAGATGCCTTTTTCCTACACTTGAACACTCAAATGCTTTTGCATCAGCACATTTTTTGCTTTGGTGCTTTTGTCACCTTGCACAAAGGAGGAGGCAACCCTTCAAGGTGCCTCCTAAACAAGGGGGAAAGCATTTGTGACCCCCAGCAGGGACCAGCATCACCAACCCTCCCAGCCCCTACGGGCATCCCTGGGTGAAGGATGCTCTGGGCAGCTCTCGTGGGAGCATCTGTCCCAGGGCGACTGCAGAGGACTGAGATGGGCCACGGCTCGGAGGGACTCACAGCCGGAGGGGAGCAGACCTGGAGTCTCCCCACGGGACCCAACGTCCCCACGCACGAGCACCCACTCCTGGGTTTGATCCTCCACAAGAGCTGAGCAACCCCAGCTTGCTCGCAGCCCCTCTCTGCTCCTTTCACCAAAGTTTCACCATATTAAGCAGCTGAACTGCATCATCCAAGGAGTGTCAAATTGGTTTTAAATGGTTCTAATTATAACCAGGAAGTTTTAAAGTGTGTGGGTGGAAAGGAATGCAGCAGATTAATTTAATAGCAGTTACCACGGCACAATAGTCCTTCAATTAAGAGTTCTTTCTGGCTGGGTTTTGGGTTTTTTTCTTTTCCCTGTTAATAATAAATGTCACAAATGAGAATAGACATATTACTTCATCAGATGCTTTGGCATATCTTGTCGCCGAAAGCCTTTTGTGCAGAAATAGTAGCTGAAAGGGTAATTTTATAGGGCTTAGCACTCACTTAACACTTTAGGGGCCAAAATCAGGCCTCAGAAGAAACCCAATAAGCTGCACCTGTTTACATCCCAGCAGAATCTGACTCCACAACCACAAAAAAAAAACCAAACCCCCAAAAAACTAAACAAAAATCCTTGTGTAGTAGCAGGGCTTCACTCTGGTGTGTCAGACACAAGCCTGGCTGGGGAGGATCCTGCTGCCAGCGGCTGGAGAGAGCAGGGGGCCACGGAGCGCAGGGAACTCTGCACCCCCAAAATGCTCCCACTCAGCTCCTTTCGGGTTTCCAGCCCTGTGAACCCAAATCCTGTGCCAGCTGTGGGGCGGCTTGGCAGGGCACGGAGGGAGCAGGACCCCGCTCCGGCTCCCCACGGCCAGGGAAGGGGCCAGCGTGAGCGCTCCTGAAATCCAGGTGTTGAGATGGAAAATGCCACATTTCCTAGTGCTGCTCTACAAAGAGAGTGGCCGTGTGCGGGGCTCGGGGGCTGCAGGGCTTGGGGTGTCCCATGGGAACCAGCCTGCACCCCAGCTCCTTCCCAGCGCTGGGTAGCCGGCACGGTGTGTGGCGATGCCCGTGCAGCGATGCGCCCCCGGGTACCACATCACCCACCGCTCCCTGCTCCGCTGCCAGCAGCCACGCATCTCACCCCCCGCTGGAAAAGAGACACTGTGCCCTTGTTGCTCCTCTTTGAACTGCTCCTGTTAAAGCCAACAAACCCCAACACTAATTGCTTCACATCTAAAATGCAGGCTGCCCTTCCAGCATCCCTCCCTGAAGCCACGCAGTGTGCTGGAGCGAGCTCCCGCGCCCCCAGCCATCCTCCCCTGCTTTTACAATCCGCTTTTTCCTCCCAGTCTTGGCTGTGGTTTCTCTTTGCAACTGGAAGTTTTCCCCAGATCTGGCTCCCAGTGCTGCAGAGGGGAACACACCGGCCCTGACCCTGCCTGTAATAGCCTTTACCATTCTTTTTTTCTTCTTTGAAAGGTTTATTCTGGTGGGTAATGAGGGGGGAGACCGCTGGGATGGGGGAAAACCACGGAGCAACCCAAGCAGGCAGTTAATGACGAGGGAGGATGCAGCGGCCGTGGCCAGGAGACAGAAATACTGGGATGAGCGACCAGAAGCATCTTTAAAAAGAAAACCTGCGGCTGGCAGGAAGGGAAGGGAGGCTGGGGGGTCAGAAGACACCCCAACAACTCTGGGCTCCCTGGAAGATGGGGATGAGGGTGGGAGTGAGGGAGGCACAGCCCCTCTGCTGCCATGGATGCCCCATGGACCCCCAGCACCTCTGGGTTTGCACCCAGGGGCGGTGTACTGGGAGAACTGGAAGCCCTGCAGGGAGTTGGCCCCTTTTCCCCCCGGCATTGCCGAGGAACCACAGCTTGTGGGTGAGGTGCCTGCTGCTTACCAGCACCGGCTGTCCTTTAATATTTAATGATGGCTAAAGTGTGCTTCCCACGCAGGGGGGCTCGCCGCCGGGTTACAAGAACACGATGATCAGACTGGGAGAGCCCAATCTCTGCAGCGGCAAAATTGCAGGGGTGAGGGGACAGCAAGGCAGGGGTGAGAGGCATCCAAAATCTTGATGGGGCACACATAGGACAGGGACACATCCCCGGGAGCCACAGCAGCATCACCCTCACCCTGCACTTCCCCGGCCCCACTCAGTGCTGGCCCTCCTGTGCTCACCACTTGGTCATGGTGCCCGGCAAGCCCACAGAGGCTTCCCTGCCCACCACCAAGTGCTGGAAAACAGCAAAGATTGACTAATATTCCCCAAAATCCAGCTTTGTCTTTGTGATTTGTGTTTGCATTTGGCCGATGCAGTATTGAACAGATGCCTAGAGGGACTTCGGTACTTAAAAACAACACACAGGAGGTAAACAGGGAGATTTATTATTTTACTTTTGTGGTTTTCAGATAGTTTATGACACCGGGCTAATAACTCACAAACCAAAATCTTCATTGATTGGGGGAAATGTTACGTTATCCTCCCTCTGCGCCCAGGGAGGCTGCTCCTCTGCAGTCACCCCCTGCCCCGCTGCCCGCCGGGGATGGGTCCATCCTGGCACATCCCTGGGGTTCAGCTGGTGGGATAGCCATGCCCTATCCCCATGTCCCACAGCAGGGAGGGAAACAGCAGGATCCCCCAAAATCCAGGACAGCCTCTCGGGACCCCCGTGATGTTGTGGACTCAATATTTCTCATGCTGGGACTGACAGCAGGAGTGTCCCCCACCATGCTGCCCAGCTCACAGCATCCCTCCCTCCGGCCTCCTTCTCCCTCCTAATTGCAACAGCGGGACCACAGGTCCCATCCTTCCCCTTTATTGACAGCTAATTAATTGCCACTTGTCACATTCCGCCCACCCACACACACCCCCGGAAGCATCCACCCCCAGCAATCGATCCCTGCTGCTGCTGGGTTTTGGGAGCCTCGAAGGCATCCCCATCCCGCAGGGGCCGGTGGAGAACCAGCCCGGCACCTCCCGACATGGTGTGCACAGCATGTGGCCCTGGGTGGTGGCACCGGGGTGGGCTGTGCCGGTGGGCGATGTTCGAGGGTGGCACATCAGCCCGGTCACCTCCCAGCCAGATCCCAGCAAGGGGAGAAAAGCAGAGGCAAGTGCCCCGGGCCGCTCTCCCACTGTCTTGCACCGGCATATTTCTGTGATATATACTGTAAATCTGCTTCATTTGAAATTCACGGTTAATGACTGAGGTGCTCTCATCCAGGAAACTCCGCGAGGTTCCGGCTTTTAAGGGAAAAGATGTAACCAGGCAGGAGTTGACAAGCTCTGCGGAGAGCTGCCCCGCTCTCCAGGCACTTAAGAAGTCTCCAAAAGAAACAACAACCTCCCTGGGAAGGCTGCGATTTATCAGTCCTTAGGGCTGCGACTCCCAAACCATCCCACCCCACAGCCCCCAGCCCATTGTCCCCAGTTCAAGCTATGATCCCCAACTGGTGGGCTGTAATGTGGACAGGGACGGCTTGGGCAAAACTTGCCCGCAGCCCCTCATTCGGCTGGCACCGGGGACACCCAGCGGGACCCTCCATGTGGTCCCGGGAGGAAAATGGGGTGGATTTTCCATTTTGCCCACACGCTTGCTGCTAGCATTAGAGGCAAACCATTGCCATCATTTGAACTATATGATCAGGAGCCTAATTCAATACAATCAGGCTCATTGTTTGAGGGTTGAGCATTTAGCTTGAAACCCTAAGCCAGCCCTGCAGTAATTTGGCTGAGGAGGAATTGATTTTGACCATCAGCACTTTCTCATTTTCAATAGAGTACGAACGTAACCAGGTTAATTTCTGTTAAGCACATTACCCAGGTACTTTTTGCTCTCCAGCCCAATGATTATGTGTCTGATCTGAAAGATTATAATTGCAACCCAACAGGACACAAACAGTAGTTAGTGATTGAAAAGAACCGGGCTGTAAGAAAACCAGCTTCTTTTCTTACCTAAAAACCAAACAATCTTCAAGTTTCCCCTCTCTCCAAATTTCTCCATAGTTAACGACTACAAGCAATAAAGCAGTATGTTAGACCTGTTCCATGAAGTAAATACGCTGTGATTAATCTTATCTTCCAATACACGTCACCCATCTCGCTGGATTAACGCAGTTATTGCAAGTTTGATGTGGTCCTGTCCAAGTTTTAGGTCCACTTTTCCTTTTCTTTACTTAAACCAGCACTTCTGTTTGCTCCGGGCTGCCCAGCATGGTCAATCCCAGTACCCTGCCGGTCCCAGCCCCAGGGCTCCCAGACATATCAGCATCCCTGGCGCTTTCTTTCCCTGCCCCCTGTTTCCATCCCGGTGACAGAGGAGATGTGGCCATGTGTCTGAGATTCCCTGATGTCAGCATGTCACCGGGATGGCCACCCGGCAAACTAACCTGTATGTGCCACCCAAGCTCACCCCTGTAGTTTCCCCCAAAATCAGAGGTGGGGAAGGGTCCCCACGCTGCTGCCTGGCTGACAGTGTCCACCCCCCACCCCCCACCCCCATCCCAAGGGCTGGGACCGGGATGAGCACAGGCTTGCCTTGTCTCCAGCCCTGCCTGTACATTATTTCTCCTGATCATCATAACTTTCTTCCGCTTCTAAAGCACCTTTCATCACGAAACAGGATGGAGCGCGGCAGCTGTTGAACAGCATGGAGCTGCGCTGCACAGGCAGGGACGGGCAGGAAGTGGAAGCGGCTCCTGCAGCTGCTGGGACCGCGCAGGAGAGCTGTACTCACGCCACCGCATGCTGGGCCCTTATCACATCCCCCAGCACGCTCACGGCTCCCTTCTGACACGCAAGAGGCCCATGTGGCA
>JAVJGJ010000037.1:114199136-114227021 GCA_035590215.1 Microhierax caerulescens | reverse complement strand
GGGCGGGGGGAGCTGCTGGCCAAGGTCCTGTCGGCGCCGCTCGCAAGGAGCGGCGAGGAGTCGGCGGGAGCACCCACCGTTTCGGGCTTCGCCGCCGCCCCGGCTCCCGGGGGAGGTGTCCCCAGCGGCTCCTCACGGCTGGGCTGCCCCCGAGGCGCTGAGCGGCGGTGCGGCAGCACAGCCTGGCACCGGGCCGCTGGCTGGCTGGCGGGCGGGCGGCAGGCTCTCACGCTCGGGCTGTGGCTTCAGGTGGCGGTGAAGGTCCCTGAGCCGTGGCCTGTGCAGTGGGAGCGTGTGGGAGCGAGGGACGCCGCGAGAGCCGGGGGGTGACGGCTGGAGCAGGACCGAGGGCCTTGTGGTGGGGGACACGCGGCCGGTGGCTGGCTCGCCTCTGACCTGCGAAATGTCATGAAGTGGGATCCACGTTCCCAGGCACGGGACGTACCTCGTCGGTGTCTTGGAATAAAGGCATGCTTCTGCATGCAGGACGCGCCGGAACGCAGATTCCAAAATGGTCTGCTTGTTGGGAGCATATTTCAAAGAATATTTTAGAGCTCTGCTCTCCTGAGTAACGAAGTATACCAAATGTTATATGAAATACAATAATTACATATTTCTGAATAAAGAGGAGTTCTGGTTTAGTAGGGGCTGGGAAGCTGGCTTTTGAAAGTTGTAGTAAGCGTAACATCCCATCTCCGTTTCTAGTTCAGTTGAGGTTTATAGATGCAGTGGCTGGAAACAAGCAAGCTCATATAATGCAGATGTTAACCTTTGCGTAAGGGAAACAGTTGGTAAGTGAGGTCTGACTGTAACAAAATTGTCACAATATAGTGCTTATCCTAGTTGTAGTGAATCTGTGCGAGAGTGGAGAATATCTTGTTGCTGTAGAGACTTGGAGTTTGAGAAAATAGTGCTTGGAATGTTAAAAAAACATCCCCTGCTTAGAAGTTATATTTAAGTCTTAGGAAAAGAATTGAAATATAAGCAATTCCTTATAAAATTACTTAGTTTTCAAAAGTAATTCAAAATCACATGCTCTCAATTATCTTTGAGGTGACTGGCTGGAAACATGGGGTGAGAGAAGGAGGGGAGACCAGGAAAAGAAGAGAAGATCACCAGATGATGAGTGTGTTCAGCATGTAGAGCTGTTGTAGTTGTGTGAAGCTGAGACAGACATCTGGCTTCTTGTACTAACTTCTCCTGGAATGCTTTAGTTCAGAAGTAGGATTTTTAGTATTTTTCAAAGTATTGTCCCACAGAAAGAAAGGAGAAGGTAGTGTGAAAGCTTGCCTCTTGGGAAATCTAACCAGCGAGAGGTACTTCTATGCGGACTGTGGCTCTTTCTCTTGTTTCTTTTGCTCTCCTTTGCTTTCTTTTTTTCTTCTGCCTCCCATAATTCAAACAGGTAGCTTCTCATATAACTATAGAATTCTAAATTCTTGTAATTACTACAGTTATTTACTCAACTTATCTTAATTGTCACCGTCCGCTTACACAAACCCAGTAAATACAGTTATCAGTAGGCAGCATCATAGTTCTATAAGCAAAGCAGCTAGGCTGAACAAACAGTATGATTGAGTTACTCAACTCCTGTAGGATTTTTGTTTGCTTTTTAAATTAAGACTAATCTTCCCATCCTTGTTCCCTCTCCTCTTTCAATGCCGAGCTAGGCACAGCTGTTCACTAATAGACACATGTGAGCGTAGTTGAAAGCTGCAAAGCTGCAGCGTTTTGGAGCAGGTGAAGCAATGAAGGAATTATGCTGCAGTAAAACTCTGGTGGGAGGGTTCATGATATGTAAATCTGAAGCATGTTATAAGAAGTAATAGAAAATAATTTCTAGTCACAGAACAGAGAAATGTAAAATCCTGGGCTGCATTGAAAAAATATGTATATCCTGCCTCCCTGAATGTTAATTTTTTTGCCAACTTCTGCAGCATCCTTTTTAACAAGTTGATCTAAGGGTTCACAGCCTTTCTTATTTGAAATTTTATGGCTGTAGCTCTTTACTTTCCCCAGCATTCACTACCTGAATTAAATGGACTCTTTGGCCACAGCCCTTCACAAATGCTTTCAAAGTTATTCCTGACCAGTCTTCTCCCCTACCCCTTCCCCACCAAATTTTCAACAGCTGCCCTCCCTGTTCTTCTTTAGACTGCTTTTTCCATTCTGCTGTTTTTCCTTCGTTCTGCTTCCTGCCTTTTATATTCCTTTTTTCCTTCCAGTTTAGTTTTACTCACCACCTACAGCTCTGAGGTGCTTCAGGCTGTGTGCGAGTGCCATGTAGCACAGCATGCCAGCGCTGCCGGTAGCAGCTTTGCTCCTGTGTACTGCGACTGAAGCCTTGAGTGCCAGTGGTGCAGTGTCACAGTTTCAAGTGAATATTGCTACCTGTACTCTGAAAAACCTGATGAATCCCAATCTAATATTGTGTGCAAGCATGATGAAGACTTGTGCTATTTAGAAGTATTACAGTGTCTGGAGAGAGTACGTTATTATAATTGAAACATAACTGTGTTTTCAGTGGATCTCTAAACCAACAAACTAATGGTAGGAATTGTGAGATCTCTTGTTTTTTTCCACAATGTCTGTTCAAAACTTTGCCTCTTCACATTTTAAGCTATCGGTTGCCGTTGTTTTACAGTGCTGGAGTGATTAACATTTTATACCTTTGACACTGTGCATACATTAAAACGTTAATTGTTAATTAAAGTATTGCAGCTTGTCATCAGTTAAGCAATTAAAGTTTACTTGTTACTGCTTGTTTCTAGGTCTTCCTAGTCCTCATCCTTGATCTATCTGGAATCCTTCAGCTTTATTGCTGATACTGCTTGTTTTGGCTCTCCCGAGTCATATTGGCACTTGGTACCAATCTTGTAGCTGGTTAAGTTTCAGGATGAATTCCTTGTGTTATTGGCTTAACTCAGGCAGTCAGACCAGCTGACTTACACTGTGTATCATGGGTTTCCTGACAATAGACCTCGAACACTGCATATTCCTTTAGAGTAAGAATTTTTTTAGCCCTCTATATATGTTGCCCTTTATCACAGGCATTACCTGGGCTGGCAGCCAAGCGAATGCCTGGGAGGATGTGTATGTGTCAGTAATCTCCAAGTGGTTACTGAGATACCCAGTGATGGCATAAAGGCACTTGGTGCCCCCGGGCATCTCGTGCTGGGCAGAGTTTCTTGATACCATGATCCCTTTGCTGAGGTACTCATGTGGTTCTGCATGTCACCCAACTTCTGATATGGCTTATTTCCAAGGACTTGGTTTTTTGACTCTGCTGACAGCCAAATAAACTTTAGGGAAGAACAGTTCATTGCTAACTCCAGGAATGTGTCTTTTTTTGTTTTGTTTTGTTGTTTGTTGTTTTTTTTTTTTTAAATAAAACCATAATGATTCTTCCTACAGACTTACTCTGGCACTTTTTTTTATAAGCTTCCTATATGGGGAAAAACACTTTATTCTCAGCCTGCCCTGGAGGTCTGCAGCAAAACAGCAGTCCTACCTTTTATGAGTTTAACTTAAATTCAGGTCTCAAATCTAATCTAGCTTACATTTAATCGTGTTCTACTGTGTCAGCCCCAATGGTACATGTAATATTGCTTCCCCTTGCCAGTGACTTTCATTCCCCGCACACTACAATTCCTCTAGCTTTATTTGATGTGTTCTGGACTCTGGTGTTTTCAGCGGGGTTACCACAGTGGTCTAACAGTTTCTCTTGTTTCAGTATTACAATACTGATTGCTGATTATATGCCTGTGGTTCAGTGATCTATTATGCTTGCTTCTGGAATTACTGTAAGAGGTTTCTATTTTGTCTCCCTTTACTTACATTTCTATAGTTCTGTGATTGATATATTCTATGCCATATCAAGACACTGAATAAGTAGTCAGGGAGGTTTCCTAGGTTTTTTTACACTTCTTTTCAAAAATTTAGTTGGCAAGTATTTTACATAAGTTTCCAATGTACATACCACATCCCAGCAGTCATGTTTTCGCTCTTGCATGCCTGCTGTGTTCATTCTGTATTATTTTTTTTGCCCACTAGTAGTAATCTTACATATATATTTGTGTGCTTACATAGATAAAGCTTTTTTTTATTTGAAAATCTCAGGTGATACTCAATCAGCATCTCCAATGTTCTGTCTGGCATTGGGTGGGTAACCTTGAGATGGTGGTTTGTGACTATTTGGTAGTTCCATGCACATGCTGAATTTCTCCTTTCTAAAGCCTACCTCTGCATTTGGTGCCCTGCCGTCCTCAAGATGCCTTCCACTCCATTGTGTGAGTCAGGCTACATGTTGTGAGTTCTGTTACGATTCACTTTCCAGCCTTTGGGACTTGCTGATAATAGTGGGACAGAGGCTTAATTTGCTACCAGTTTGGATTTTGGGTATATAATTGGGGTTTTTTTCTAGTGATTATTTTAAAATATATTTTTACCTTACAGTAGGCCTGATATCTGTTACTGTGGGGCAGTAAAAAGAGAACAAAGAACAAGGGAGTGGGGAAAAGGAGGATAAAAAAAAAAGAAATGGCATCTGGCACTTGTCAGGGGGGAGGGAAGAGCATGGAGGAAAATTATTTGTTTGAAAATTTGGAGGGGGAGTGCAGTCACTGTTGGGTTATGAATAAATCTTTATATTCAGTATGCATTAGCAGTCAATTGACCTTTCACAGAATTTGCAGCACTGTAATAATCACTGCTCCTTTCCTTTTGATACCCTGCTCTTCTCATGAACGTGTCCATCCTTCCCCCTCATCTTCTATTACCCTACGAGATTAGATACCATATGCTAGTTTTATAGGGAAAGCCCTGTCCTCCTTAAACCTGTCAGCTCAGTGAAGTCAGATTTCTTGACGTGTGTCAGAAAATTGGATAACCCAGATTTTAGGTATTTATCTGCAACAATCTTCCCCTGTGTTGAGAACAAACTTGGAATTGTAATTGGCATCGTGGAGTATATTTGAACCTTTCTAATATAAGAGCTACAGAGGTTAGAAGGCACTTCTGCCGAGAGAATATTATCTGTAAGTGAGGATACTGATGCAGCAGCTATCAACATTGGAGAGATGTGTGGATGTGCCCAGAAAGATCAATGACTATCTGTGCTTTGCAGGCACCAAATGGCTGGTGCTGGATTCCGAAGGAGCACCGGCTGTCTTAGTCGTAGGATGAGCGTATCGGAGGGGAGGCGCAGTGGGAACAGAGACGGGTAACAATAGAAGCGCACTGAAGGGAAGAACAGTGTCTGGGAGAAATAGAGGGATTAAAGAGCAAAGATGAAGTAAAAGTGGCTGGTACAAAACAGAGAAAGGGAGGAGGCTTACTGCTAAATGTTGTTAGTCATTTCATTCATGTGATCTTGTTTGAATGATCTGCCCTATGAAACAAAAGAGCTGAAGAGTGATTAGCCTGTCCAAATAGGAGGTCCGTTAGCCTCATTTTCTTTGGTGTTTAATTCTTGCTGGAGGTTTTTCAGCTATCGCTAATTTAAGTGTTCACTGAAGAGGTGTCTGTTCACTAAGCAGTTGTAAATTAACTGATGAACTGTGTGCTCGCCAGGAACAGCAGGTCTCAGTGTGCAGCATACCTCTGTGGAAGAAGGGAAGCTGGGATTTGTGTTCCTTTCTTCCTCCTGCAAAGAGTCATTGCCTTCCGCAGACTGCAGTGTGCGGCAGAGACACCCGAGCTGGTTGTAGCCCAGCTGTGTGCGTACCTGTGGAAGCTCAGCAGTTTGTCAGCCTGTTTAGAGGAGGGAGCTGATGTCTGTAAGCTGCTACCGATACCGATTTGTATAGCTGGGGCAGTGTTTTGTTGTGGATTGCAGTCTCTGACTTTGCAGTCCCGCATGCTTTAACTGCATGTGTCAGGGGGGTCCTGATGTTAAAAAAAAAACCCAATTGATGGAGTATAGCACCTTTAAAACGTTTTCTAGGAGTGTGTGCATGCACGGGGGCTCATGCAGTTAGGTACGTATGTAGAACACATTGCGCAACAGTGAACTTGATGCTGAGGCTAACATAAGTGGATAAAGTCTTATAAAAGGAAATAACTTTCTTGTGTCTTAGTCTTATTAAATTCTTAATTGCTTTTGAGTCCTTCAGATGACTGGGAAGTAGGCTCTTTAATATTGTTGGGAAAAACTTATTACAAATGTTATATTGTTACAATTCCACTTTAAAAGGTTGTAAATGTCACCACGGCCTTTGGATTGATATGAATTTAATATTAGAAATCACTTTAGTGGCAGTATTACAGAACTCTTATTCAACAAATGCTTTAACTTAGAGTGGCACTTAACAGTTCAAAAGCATTAGCTCTGACAACTCTAATTTGCTAGGAAAAAATGTAGTCTCTTTATGGATTTCAGTGGCAGAAAAATAAACAATAGCCATAATGTTAACCCAGGAGAAAGTGCCTACAAAACACAACTGCTTTTCCAGCGAAACAGACAGAATCATGTTTGCCTGCAGGTGGTGCCTTTATATATTTTCCCAGATCTTAAGAGCTGCACATGTATAACTCAGCAGTGTGGTCAAAACGAACACAGTGGTGACTGCATACCCAATGTCTGTCACCTTTTATGTCTGAGTATTCTCTGAGTGCAGCTGCTTTTTACAGATTTCTGTTGAAATTCTAAACTTTAAATAAACAGAGAACAGCAGCATATGCAAGCATAGTCTACCAGGGCAAGCATGATCATTTAAGGCTCTTTTGTGGGGTTTGTTTTGTTGTGGGTTGGTTTGGTGTTTTGTTGTTTGGTGGTTTTTTTTAATATTTATATTGTAGTTTCATTCTCAACAAGTAATTTTTGACTAAGTGGAGATGGTTCTGTAAAAACTGAAAAAAGCAGTACCTCAACTCTTCCAAGTGTATGCGTTATTAATTTTGTTTCCATTAAAGTGCTTCTGTAGCCTCTTTATTTGCATTTTTTTTTCATTCCCATTAATCTCCAGATACAGAACATTTAAAAAGGTGGGCGGGGGAGGCTGAGGTTGGTTAAATATAGGAATAGTTGCTTATTTGTCTCAGACTTCAAAAATGTATTGCCTATGAAGTCTTTCTTTAGTTTGTGTGGATTTAGAGCATGTACTCATGCTAGTACGTTGGAGGGCATTTATGTCAGGATTTCCACTGAAGCAATTCCCTTCGGGGAGTCTAGTGACAGTGAAAACCTTGGCATTGGGCTTTTAGGGGAGAGCCTGTTAGCATACAGTAAGTGAGAAAACTAAGCAAAAACTCCTTCACTGGGGGAAGCTATAGGGCCAGGCCAGTTGGTACGCGTCAACTTTCAGGCACGTGCAATTAAATTTTGATTCAGAAGAACTCAAAGTGTTTTCCAAGTCATGAGGTTTGGAAGTTGACCTCACGTGGCAAGTAATGTGAGTGGTAACTGAACAAGTAGTTCAATTGCCTCTACATACTGTGTTGGTACTTCAGACTTTTCACAGAAGTTTTCTGTTTCATATCTTCTCTGAAGCTCTGAACAACTTCCTAAAAAAGCCGCGTGTCCATGAAGGGTGCAGAAACTTGACCCTACCTGGCACTGTGCATGCAAACTCTTGGCAATCTACCAGTAAACGTTCCAGGGCAAAGTTCTACTGGTTTTGTTGGCAGTATGATAGGAAAGGAAAAATGTTAGTAAAAGGAAAAACTGCCCCTTGACTTGAAAAAAAAATAATTCTGTTTTAAAAAACCCACCTTTGTTATAACCCATTACTGTGCAACCAGGTAGTTGTGTTCTGGGGAGCTGGAGTAGCATACTAGATCCCTGGGTGCTGGGTCTGGGAGAAAAGGGGGTTTGCTTCCTCCATTTCCACAGAATGGATTGGGCTCATCCTTCAAGTGCTCCTGCGTTGGTTAGATACGGTCTCAAAATATTTTGAGCTCTGTAGCCAAGAAGGATCATCAATGGTCAAAATGCAGGACTGATAATAAGGGAATGTGGCTTTGAAGTAATTAAAAAAAAAAAATAGTAGAAGTTAAGACTGTCTGGTCTCAAGCCTCATGTGTTTCTATTGGTGGTTGTTATTGGTTGGGTTTTTTTATGGATACATTTATTTTAATATGGATGTTTTCAAACATAACACTGACAACTCAGTATCAAAACAGTCCTAATATCTATAGTTATAGGCTTAAAATACATCTCAATTTATTGCTGTTGCAGTTTGTCTGTGTTAAATGTGGAAAATAAGTGAACGTCTGCAGGCTGTTGAGGAAAGGGAACACAGAAATTTCTGAGCTCCAAGTACAAGAGTGCAAACTAGAAGAGAAACATTTCAGCTGTGACAGCATACCTGTTGGCAAGACTTCACTTTGTAAAAATGTGCTGGAAAGCTAAAGGGAGATTGTTGATCAATGTCATGTAAGAGCAGCGAGCCTTCGGTTTCTTTGCCCCTTCAAAACAAAATGCAGTTAAAATATCATTAGTTTCATTAGACCAGGTCTGATTTTAATGTAGTAATAATAAACCAACTTCTTTTGTACAATTATTTTGCATGAAGTTTCCTTATCTGTGTTATAGTTGTCTATAGCTTTTATTCATTAACTTTTAAATTTTTTTCAAAAAGTAAGAAATTATCACTATTGGAAATACTGACCTGAAGTTACTTTTTTTTATTTCAATAGTACTTTCCTGTATCTGAAGTTCCTGGTAGTGTGGGCCCTCGTACTGTTGGCAGATTTTGTCCTGGAGTTCAGATTTGAGTATCTGTGGCCATTCTGGCTCTTCATCAGGAGTGTTTACGATTCCTTCAGATACCAGGGTTTGGTAAGTACAGCACAAAATTAAAGTCCCTTTGTAGGGAAATCCTGCAAAGTTTCAGGACACGTTCCATGTTATACAACTATAATCTAATGGCGCTGATGTTCATCCTCCAAAGAGGAGGAATTTTCAAGTGACGAGGTGACCTGGGCTTAAGTCTCTTTTCTCTGACTGCCTATTTTAATCTGTGGCATGTGGAAGTGAAATATACAACTATCAATTTTTCACCATAGGAAAATATTGTTTGAATTCCTGAGATTAGTGAATTGGTGTAGATCCCCATATAACAGTTTTCTTTAAAATAAAACGGAAAGCCTTGCCTGTTTAGATATTTACTAGTCTTTTAGAGAGTAAATGACACTGCTGGTTGGTTGGTATTTTTTTTCCAGAAGGAGAATATAGTAATGATAATACTACATCAACAGTGTAAATGAAAGTCTGCAAACAAAATAATAAGGAATAAATACAGCTGTTTAGAGACTTGTTGGAAGAGTGGATGGGCACAAATTCTCAAGTTGTGCCTGTTCTCTCTTAATTGGCAAAGTTTCTACTTTCGTTGGCTAGACTGCTCCATTTCTTGGCATTTCTATAAACAACACTAGTGTTTCTGTGTTGAAATCATTGTGATGTCACCATTAATAAACTGGTAATATTTGCTGAAATAAACCAAAACACTTTTCTTTTCCCCTCACCCCTCCTTTCTTTTAGGCCTTTTCAGTATTTTTTGTTTGTGTAGCATTCACATCAAATATAATATGTCTGCTCTTCATACCAATACAATGGCTGTTTTTTGCTGCCAGCACGTATGTTTGGGTACAGTATGTCTGGCACACAGGTAGGTCGCTATTCTTTATTTACAGTTTACTGATTTGAATATATATCTTACAGTTTTCAGTAATACACAGAAACCCTCTTCTATTTGTTACCACATTTGTTTTAATGCAGTTTTGTTATAGTTACAAAATGTTCTTTTGCTTTCATGAGTATGCTGATTTGTGCTTGGTACATGTCTGCATGCACCTTGCAGTAATCATTAAAACTTGGCCAGTGGAACTGAAGGTGTATAAACAGGAATTCCAAAGCAGTAAAAAAAAAATATATATTTTTCTGACTCCAAAACACTTCTGCAGGAATTCAATAAATACAAAGCCCATATAAAAAGTTTGTGAAAGTGTTACATTCTTCCTATTAGTCAGTTAGTGTGCTGTTAATTTTTGATATTATCATAGTTTAAGTTAGTATTATTCAAATCTTTGTCAGCTGGATTCAGTTTCTGAGCAAAAAGGCTAGTAATATCAACGGCTGCCCCAACAGTTTGAGACATGTATGGAGAAATCTTCTCCCTGCTCCCAGCCTTTTTTTTAATCTTTGGTTGTTTGGGTTTGTTCTAATAAATCGCAGTGTTCTGGGGCAGCAGTTGGACTCAGGGGAGGTGGTTTAGTTTACGTGAGCACTAATACTTGATGTAGGTTACATGTATGTGTTTCCCTCAATCAAAAAATTTTAGAAATAAAACTTTTTTTTTTTTTAGAGGTAACTTTTCACCACCCCAGTCCTTGGGATTTGGGTCTTTTTTAATATTTTGTGTTAGGGTTGCCATCAGATCACGAGAATTCACAGGGTAGCTTGGATCATTTCTCAGCTTACTGGTGAAAGCAGTCATCTTTGAGTCAGTCATTTGTAATAATGACAGTGTGGGAGCTAATGGAAGATACAGCAGATCAGTTGTTGCCCAATTTAAAATCTGGAGTTATTTTTAGGATTGTATTAATATGTTAAAGTGTTATCTGAAGTTGCTCTCAGGGCTGATGTTTAGAAACCCTAAAGGAAAAGCCTGATGGGCCTGTTTTAACTGTAACTATTGAGCTTGTTTAATATTTTAATTCACTGCAACCTTAGAGATTCTTCTTTTTAAATGCTTATCTAAGTTGATGGAAACTTGTTTGGGGGGTTGTTTAGGTGTGGTTTTTTTTTTGAACTTAAGATCTTTTTAGGTGTTATGTCCACCTAACTGAAATGTTGAGCCCCTTTAAGCTGACAGTTTCTGCTGTAGGTTTCTCATTTACGCCTAGTGCAGCTATTCAAGAGAGACCAAATTAGAGACCACAGTAAATAACATCACAGTCTCAGAGTAATGCTCTTTTTAGTTTCAAATTTGAGACCTGTTTCCAAACCACCACACAATATGTTGATGTCAGTATGTAATCAAGAACTTTGTTTATTTTTATGAAACTTGTGTAACTAGTAACTGGAATTGATTTGTGGAAACTTAGGGTGGCTATATTGCAAGCAAGAGTGGTGTTTTCTATTGGCCAAAAGGTTTAAGACCTTAGTTTTGCTTGGCTACTATTTTACATTCTCACCAGTAGTGCTGGAAAGAGAAATCAATACAGCATCCTCAGTGTGCCCCTGATGTCGAGCTTTGAGTTGCAGGCTGTTGTCTGCATTACTGTATATGGAGTAACTAGTACTGTGCTTACTCACTCCTGTTTTCTCAGCTGATCTTTTCACTGCTGCTGCTAAGATATACCTAACTTGGAGTGAAAAAGTAGTCCAAGCTTACCACTTCTGACTCAAAGATCATAAGCTGTAACGTTACCTCACCTTCTGCAATTTCTTCCATTTGTCTTCCCTC
Organism: Microhierax caerulescens; assembly: GCA_035590215.1. Classification (NCBI taxonomy): domain Eukaryota; kingdom Metazoa; phylum Chordata; class Aves; order Falconiformes; family Falconidae; genus Microhierax; species Microhierax caerulescens. Next base: position 114,215,613 of record JAVJGJ010000037.1, on the reverse strand, counting down.
TCTGTATAGGTTTTGTGCCAAGCTATTTCATTAGCTGTGCATCTGTTATTTTCACTGATGCCTTGTAAAAGTAATTAAGCAAGATAAGGAGACAAAAGTTTAGAGTTGGTTTAAAATAAAGACATCCTAGATATTTTACTCTGAAAAAATCCCTCTTACAGTTCTCTATATGTCTGTCTGAAAATTTCCCTTGACTTTTGGGATGTTTTAAAAATAATCTTAAAATATTTGCTGCTTGTAATATGTTACTAAGGTTTTTATCTTTTTCTCTTCTCTCAATAGAGAGGGGTGTGTGCTTACCAACAGTATCACTGTGGATACTTTTCGTTTATATTGAAGCAGCCATTAGATTTAAAGATTTAAAAAACTTCCATGTAGATCTTTGTCGTCCATTTGCAGCACACTGGTAAGTGTTTGGGTTTGGGTCTGTCCCCATACCCCCCCCCCCCCCCCAGCTTTTCTTATTAACCTTTATTTCACCAGTGAAATTAATATTCAGGGCTTTTTATATTGGTTCAGGGTTTGGCTCTGCAGTTCTCCCCTTGCATGTCTGTCGTTAAATATTCCATGAGCAACATATGCTAAACATTGGCCAAGTGCAACTTTTCTGAAGATACAGTGCTTGTGAGCTGTAGGGAAGTTGTAGCATGGATATTCCTAGCATTTCTTGAAGGTTCTTGTCATCAGTTTATGAATTTTTTTATTCACATGATGAATAGATGGTAAAAGTAGGAAAAAAAGAATTTCACTAATAATTTATGTGTCCCGTTATGAAAACTCTTCTTCTGTAACAAAGCACTCCTCTTTTTTTTTTTTTTCCCCTCCAACAAGCAGGGTTCTCATGAGCATCTGATTTCATAATTCGCCAGAGTAAGTGAATAAGCTTCAGGTTGGAAATTGTGACAAAAAATAAAACCCACTACTTATTACATCACTTCTTTGGAAGTGATAAGAGTGGCTTCAGGTGAAAGACTTGACTACAGAGTATCCATATCTGGAAGAAATGCAAATTTATTCCGCAAATTTTTTGGTGTAGTATGCATTGACCAGGCTATGTTTAATATGTGTCCTGTTTTTCCTGGAGTCATTTGGTCCAGTTCCCTGTGATAGTCTCCAATAAATTAGACATCTGTCATTTTAATTTATATTGCCTACATTGTGCAATAAACCCCTTAAACACTAATTGAATTCTATAATAGGTTACAAAAGCACTTTAGGAGCTGTGAAGAAAGGTCTTTCTGCTGCTGAATTGGATGCAAACATTTCAGCTTGTCATCAGAGTGTTAGAACTGTAGCTACAGCTGGCTTTACACAGTATTACAAAAGAAGCATTGGCAGAGATAATGTCAGATGCATATGCAAATGGTGCTTGCATTCTGGCAGCTTGCTTAGAAACGCAATCTGCACAGTGCTATTACTGATCAAAGAATGAGAAGATTTTAATGGTTAATAGTCATCTGCATTGTGAGTTTTCCCCTGATCTAGGATACTTTCAGTTTAAAATGCAACTTCACTGTGCTTTGTTAAAATTGTCAAAGATATATTTTTTTATCCAGGGATGCTTGCTTTTTGATTATTGTTAATAAATACAGAATGCTAAGAAATCATGCTAGTTTATTGGTGCAGTTGTTACAGGCTAATAAGAATACTTACATTCTGTGTGATGAAGGTGATACACTAAAAAATAATTCCAAAGTTCTGTTACGCTTCTGTCATCCCCATCAACAAATGGAACAGCAGAGTCTGGCTGAAAGTGAAATTCTTCGTATCTTATCTGCCAGTAAGATAAGTGGCAGAACTAAGTTTAGAGATTAGATGTTTTTCACTTACAGCTCAAGGTCAGTCTCCTAAACAAGGAATTTCCAAAGGCAGTTTGTTGCCCACAGACGAGATGGCCATCACCGAGTGGCACATGGCTATTGAGGCTTTACCTCCAGGGTCACTTCTCGTTGTACCAGGTGCGGGTGGTGGCACTTTGGCTCGCAGCCGTGATCCCCCCCTCCCTGGAATGTAGTAGCCTCAAAGCTGTATGTTCCAGTGGCTTCTCCAGCTCCTGTTTCTCAGCCTGTGGTGCAGTGAGAAGGTATTGCAGTGGCGGTGTTTTGGAGAACCATTGTTTTGTCACAGCTTTAAAGAGTGGTGGAAAAGGGATCTGCTCTTAATTTCTGAGTGTGAAAGGATGGGGCTAAGGACTGCTTTCTCCTTTCACTGTTCTGGGTGAATGTTGTTAACACCTTTCCCAGTTTAATGTCTTAATATATTACATGGCCCTTTTGTAACAAAAACTTGGGAACTTCTGCTACATTTGGTTATTATCTTCTTAAAAGATGCCTAGTTCCTAGTCTGGTGCTTGTCTAAAAGCTGTCTTTGCTATGCATAGTGCACTTGTATTGTTGTAATCCTTTAATCTATGCTACAGTTACTTGTTGTCTATAAGGAACTGTAATTTTATCTTGATAAAGTGGTGCTTATGTTTCTGAACTGTAGCTTTGCTGTAGTACAGCAAAAAATGTTTTATATATAATTTTCTACAAGAAGTTGTAACCCAGATACTTTCACAGCGATATAATTCATTAGAAAGTATTAATTTGATATTATTACATTTTGAATAATAATGTTGTTTTTTTTCTTAGTATCGGATACCCTGTTGTGACTTTGGGCTTTGGCTTTAAAAGTTACGTCAGCTACAAAATGCGTTTAAGAAAACAAAAAGAAGTGCAGAAAGAGAACGAGTTCTACATGCAGCTTCTCCAGCAAGCTCTGCCCCCAGAGCAGCAGATGCTACAGAGGCAAGAGAGGGAGGCAGAGGAAGGCAAGTTATACTCATTACTTAATGTGTTTGCTGTTAGCTGCTATTTAAAAAGGAAAAAAAAATAAAAGCCTGCTAAGGAAGAGCTTCTTTAGTCCGTGTTGTTCTGATGAAAGTACAGTGAACTTAGAAACAGAGGAGCCAGAAATAAAATTATTTTGGCAGTGGTTAGTATGACAGTAGAAATGAATTATGTCCTCAGTGTTTAGTTCTTTATTAGCAACTGCATCAATCTAGTCAGTCTGTGCTCTATGAAGCACTAGTATTTATTATTACATCCCTTGGTTACTGTTTCCTGCCTGTAATGAGAAAAAAGTCTTACAATACCATGTGACTTCTTATTTTCTTTGCTAGATAGACTCTAATAATGACTGGTTTCTGCAGAAACACTTGATGTGTATTGTATGTCACAGTATTGATTGATTTAATGAACTAAGTATTTTTTTTTTTATTTGGTATTGCAGCAGCCAAAGGATTATCTGATATGGATTCCTCAATACTTTTGCAGCACAATGGAGGCATTCCAGCCAATAAAAAAATATCTGCAACATTGCCAGAGCTAGAATATAGAGAAAAAGGGAAAGAAAAGGACAAGGATGCTAAGAAACACAACCTTGGAATAAATAACAATATTTTGCAACCTGTAGACTCTAAAATACAAGAAATTGAATATATGGAAAACCATATCAATAGTAAAAGATTAAATAACGATCTTGTAGGAAGTACAGAAAACCTCTTAAAAGAGGACTCATGCACTGCCTCATCCAAAAATTACAAAAACGTCAGTGGAGTTGTGAACTCCTCGCCTCGCAGTCACAGCGCAACTAATGGGAGCATCCCTTCCTCATCTACTAAAAATGAGAAAAAACAGAAGTGTGCTAGCAAGAGCCCAAGCACACATAAGGACTTAATGGAAAATTGTATTCCTAATAACCAGCTAAGCAAACCAGATGCACTGGTAAGGTAAGTTTGGTCTGAGCATTGTGTAACAGCCTGTCTTATCCTCCTTTCGTTCCAGTACATCAGATCTGTTTTTCTTAGGAAAATGTAACTTTACGATCCCATAAAGAAGACAGAATTGTCTAGCAATGGAGTAAGATAACTAGAAACTGGGCCTTTTGGGTTCTGTTCTTGATTTTTGCCTCTGGTTTTCTATGCAGCCTTGAACAAATTGCTTCCTTTCTACCTCACTATACGCTACTTACCTACCTCACAGGGGTGTTGTGAGGCATAATAAATAGCTTTGACTATCATTTGATAGAGAGCATGAGAGAAATGTGGAGAATCACTATTACAGAGCTCAGTGGATGTGTTCTTAACAAACCTTCCATGGAGTGACCTTCACACCTCCAGGGAATTTAGTGGCGTTTGATGGTGCCTGAACAGGTGTTTTGTCTTAAATATTTGTTTTTCCCTTGAAATGTTTGGCTTCTGTTTTAATCCTCTATCCACAAGTATAGATGCAAAGTATCAGCTACTATATAATTCCTTAAAGTGATAAGTTCAGACTCTTGCTTGCATGCCTGCTGCCATTGTTCATTTAAGTACAGGTCATAATTTAGCTGCCTTGTACTGTAGAGTGAGGAAAGTCACATCTTTACATATGCTTATTAGACGTTTAAATAAAGATGTATTTATGAAATGCAGCTAAGTAATAACAGCGTGTGAGTCCTGAGACGTACGATGTTGTTGTATGTTACCAGAACAAGAAATAGGTATCGTGGTACTGTTCAGAATGGGGATAGATGTAAGTCTAGAACAAACTGTTGCACAATTATGCACTTTCCTACCACTCCTGGCTGATATCTCTCTTTTTCCTTTTCTCATGTGCTGAACACTCCTTGGCTAACAAATCCTTGTTGGCTAGCTTAATTAGCAGATCAGGTTCACTTTCCCTGCAGGTACCTTTTGATAATTGGACTTTTTGACTCTGGCTCGCCTCTGAGGATTTGTGCTATGTGAATACAGTTACTTCAGTGAAAATACTGGTTTTCTCCTCTGATATTCACTCTGCCACTGATTGGTGTACCTCTGCCAATTAAATATCTTGAATAATTGATACCTAATGTCTGTAGAGAACTTGTATGAAGCAAATAAGAAACTAGATAATCAATCTGATCTGTGAATCAAATTCAGCTAAGATTAATGGGATGCAGATGGCTCTGTCTTCAGCAAAGCTGTGTTTAAATAAACATATATGGGACTGCAGCGTTTGTGTGTTGCCAGTTTCGGATGGGCATCTCTACACTCCTTGTGTGGCTTGTCCGCTCACTGAAAAAGAGAACAGATCAGTCTTGCTGTGGTTCAATGTATCATTCATAAGTCATGAAAGGTGACTTCTCATCATGAGAAAAGAGAAGGGAAGCACTTACGGAATCACCTGGCAGACTAAGAATTTTCTCCCGCGTAGCTATGGCAAGGAATGAGATTTATACCTTGAATGTTTTAAGTTTGAAATTACGCATTGAAATTTTTATATGCTGTAACGTGAACTCCGACCAGGTGGTCACTGTAATTGTCCAAAGCAAGTTTTCTAATGCAGCAGTGAGTAAACAATAAACTAGACTGTGTCCTTACAGAATTCTAGCTTCTCTAATTCACTGAGTAGGGATGGAGTACACAATTAGTGTACTCTGAAAGTGCCTTTATGCAGTGTAGCCTTACTCTGCCCTGAAAGTGAATTAAGCTGCATCAGTCTTTTGTTTGTCAAGTGTTTCTGGGTGATGCGTGGGTGTGATGTGGCTGTTGTGCTCCATATTCATGTAGCTGCTTATTTTACACTGATTTCCCCGTGCAGGCAAACCAGGAGCGCTTAAAACACCAACATCCTGCGTGTTGCTGCTCACAGCTTCTTACAAACACAGATGACTGAAATCATTCATGAAATCTTGTTTCTATTCAGGTTGAGCATGTAACTCCTACAGTAATGGAAGCATAAACGTACCTGACAAATTGGATGGGATGGAATGCACTTAAATTTAAAAATTAATGTTTGTTTTTTTTTTTAACTTGTCAGTTATCCTGTCCCTGGAGTGTAAGGCATTTGTTCATCATCTTTTCCACTTCCAGTAGTATTACTCATTCCCATTATGAAACTTTTAGTCTGCATCAGTGCTGTACCCTGAAAAGGGCTGTGTGAAGCCCTCTGTTTGTGTCTGACTTTCAGATCAGGTCTACTCAGCTTCCAAATAAAGTTGCTTTTTATAACTTCTTGTCCAGCAGACTCACAGCAGGATGGCAAGACCAAGCTGCTTTCCTTTTGTGTTCACAAATGATTGCCCTGAGCTGACTAACCAGTATTAAATGTAAACTATGCCTTATGACTGCTAGGGACTCAGGATTAACAGGGGTTATTTGAGAGAGTAAAAATTAGGGGGTGTTGAGAACAAGACGGTCTTGTACGCTTGTTAATTTTTCTCTTAAAAAAATTCTTGATGTGACATATCTGAAAGCATACTGCTAATTAAGTTTATATTTTATGCATACAATATTATTCTTACTTGAAACAGTAGGGGTTTATTTTTTATTTAGTGCATGTGTGTTTAGCTTTCTGGAGAGGAAGTTACTGATCCCCATCTTTAGGTATTTCAGTGAGTATTATGTTATGTTATTGTCATCTTGATAGCTGGAGCAGAGGGATTCGAGAGGCTCTGTCCCTGCTGATCAGCTTTGAAAGTAATCTCTGTCTTAGGTTTTTTGTGTTCCTACAATTGAAACGACTATCTACTTCTAATGGATGCTGAAATCTGCTGTTTGTTTGTCAGGCACTTAATAATCGAATCTCTGATCTCGAGCTGCTTATTTCCCAACACTATGGTAGTTGGGCCAGTGGAGGGATACGTTTGGTCTGCAGTGGAGGGATAAGCACGGTATTCCTTTAGACTTAATATTGTTTGTCAGTAGCTACAGAGCAAGTTGACTTCTTTTAACCATTTTACTGTCGCTTCTGAGGTGCAGCAGGTTTTGTTCATGGTTTAGGGGCTCGAACAAATCTAAGCTGTAATTGCTGAAGAATAGTGTGTGTTGCATATTACACGGTAATAATCATGGCCTGCCTCTAGCTATTTGTGCCCTTAGAAAAAACAACCCCCAAAAAAACCCTGGCAGTGCAGCTTGGCAAAACTGTTTGTATCCATAGAGGTCTTGCCTTTGGCACAGGAGGTGTTGAAACAAGCTGTCTTATGTACTAATTATTCTCAGAGATAACGATGACATCTTCTGGTAATTGGACAGAGAAAAATATTTGTGAAGGAGGGGCTGGTCTGCCACGTATTATTTTGCTTTCCTAAAATGTAATGTTACCTGCAGAGGCAGACTTGGAGGTTTTAATGTAAATTTATGTCCATTTGATGCTAATTATCGGTAAATCTGTGGCAGTGTTGATGTCCTGAAAGTGAGTGCTGCTTCTTCCTTATCCCCCCTGCCTGAAATGGCATTGGTATACCAGAAGGCTTTCTGCTGTCAGCTGCAGAGGGGGAGGTGGTCAGTGTTTCATGCAATATGATGGGAATGAAGGAAAGCATTGACTAGAAAAGCAAAGGAATTGGGAATGTAAATTAGAAATCTGGGAGACGATACTGCTAGCAGACTGTTTTCAAGCCACCGTCAACATGGTGTTTGGACTGTTCAGAAACAGAATAACCTTTTGAAATGCCAGCTACTTAAATCAATTCTGTGTAGGAGAAAAAGAAGTAACTCTGCTTTCTCTGTGTGGATTACTGTCTTTTTGGTAACAAAAAATGCTCTGAGGAAATGCTAGTAAAAATGTATTAGTTACAGCAGGAGAACCTGAATGCTGCAGGATCAGGTTGGCTACTTCAAATAAGTAGGTTCCCTGCAGGGGTTGCTTATGCCAACAAGATTGGGCCAGAGCAAAACAAAGGAAAAAATGGGTCTCTTAGAAAGCACCTGAGTGCCTTTTGGGTCTTTAATTTTTACATAAATTGTGTGCAATTTGTGTGCAATTGCCAGGTGATTATGGAATTGAATTAACCGAATGAGCAAACTAAGCAACAAAGGTATGTTATTCACCAGTTATCAATACTTAGGAGGATTAAGCTGAATTGGGTTGGTTTTAAGTTGATCCATCAATCTTCCCTGAAGCATTTGGAAAAATACTTAAGTCTTGGAGGTGATTACTGATTAATTCTCGTCATCAGTGAGATCAGGAATGATATGAGATAGTGCTGAGGAAAAAAAATGCGTAAATCTGCATTTATAATAATGACAAACCTAAAGAAATTGGCCTTGGTTGTATAAACAGCACAAGGTAATAACCTGCAGCTAAACTCTCATTTTAAAAATAGTTGAGTGTCAAAATGACTTGTAGTTTGTGCAGCAATACAGAAAAGCATCTTCGAGAAGTCACGTTTTCTTCACTACCCTTTGTTAATAACTTTTCCAATAAGCCTGGAAATAAGAGACTTAAGCAGAAAATGAAATGGTAGAAAAAATAATTTAAAAAACGCCGTCTTATTGGGTCATTTATCATTGTAACAGTAGTGCAGACTGTTATGGAAGGGGGGAGGGAAAACTACATGAGCTAGTCGGTGCTTGTAGCAGCAGAGCTTTCTTTTATGACATTATATTGGTTTACCTTGATGATGTACTTTCCTTTTAGAAAGGGGGCAACAGAAAGGGTGTTCTTATCTCCTTGTCTCTCTGTGAAACTGATGGGTGCCTCTCTGCCTAAATACAGAGATGTGACTTGCTGTTCCACAAGATTAAATTTTTAGGCTGAAAATGTTTGGCTGGACTTTATAAGATGGGTAAGAACACGGTTACAACCAGAGGATGCAAGGAATACATGTGGTTTTGAGGGAGAGCAAACTTCCTGTCTATTTTTGTTTTGTTCTAAAATGAAGTTGTATCTAGCTAATTGTGGCAGGTCTGGGAGAGAAACCGTATAAGAAACATTTGATCCTTGCAGTATGATGGATTATTGGCTTCCTAACTCATTTTAGATGGTGAGGAGCATTTATGCGCTCTACAAATTGCAGAGAACTGGTACAGTATTTAAAGCTGTAGCAAAAACTACAGTATAATGAACAGGAGTAATTAAAATCTGGTAAAATCTTACTTTAAAACTTATTTCTAAACAAGTCCATTGACAGATAAATTTCCAATGGTTTTGTCTGCCATTGACTTGAAAGATTAGTTTTCTCTTTATTCATTCTCTTCTGCCCCTTTGGAATTGCACTGCAGTGCTTGATTGTTCACTGTATGTAGATTGATCGTGTTTTACATATGTTATTCTGTCTTTCGCCTGTTTAAGTTGTGTCATCTGTACTGATAGGAGCGATGGTTTCACAACAGAATAAAAACTCTTAACTGCATGGTGGTTTGAAAAATTCAGATGTGTGGCATACTGGAATCCTTTGATTAGAGTAAGTCAAACTGGTTAAGTTGCTGCTCTTCCACTCATCTGAGCTCATTTGTGGTGGCTAGGAAATTGGAGAGTTCTTGTGCTTTAATGGACACACACGGTATATAGTTTCCACTTCAGAGCTGCCAGCAGATTCTAAGAAAAAGAAACGCCTCTCTGCAGCGTTTAGTGAATTAAGAGTTGCAGGCCAACAGCACCAGCTGCTCATAGGCAGTGATGTTCTCTTGGTACATGGTCTGCCTGGATGTGTTCGGTGGCGTGGCTACTGGTTTTTCATAAATAATGGAAGCAGTGAGAGTTTGATCAATTCTTGTTGAGTTTAATCCTGACTTTTTTGTGATTTACAGTGAAAGTCATAATGAACGGCAGGTCGGTCTCATTTCCCTGTAAAAGTTACCCGAAGTCCCCTGTGGTCCTTCAGAGTAAAAGGATGAATATTTGACGCTTGGAGCATGCTTGAAAAGTTAAGGTGGAAAGGACATCCATGAGGCTTTGGCTGTGTTCAGGCAGGATTTGAGTGATGTATCATGAGTGTGCAACAACACTTCCTGATCCTGATTCTCACAAATTTAATGTACGCAGCTCTGGTTGGACACTTTTACCTATGCTGAGTAAAAAAGGAAGGCTGTGGCTCGTGGCCTCATGTATTTCCTCCTGGTTTGGAAAGCAGGCATCTTTTCCGCTCACGTTTGTGTGCGTTCTATGGATCATGCGGGTTTCGGCTTTCTTTACAGCGCAGTCTGGACCAGCCCCATGAGCACTGCAGGTACAGAGCCCTCTTTGAAACCGGCAGGAATGCCGTGAACCAGATGGCTTAAGAAGTTTGAACTAATGTCAGTACTCTGTTGCCAGAAATATAAATTCAGCTTGTCCTGTGCCAGCGTCTCTGATTTATTCAGGCTTTACCTGATCAGTGCTGCTTTTCCTGGAATACTAAATACCCAAAATAAATCCTGGTATATCTTATTTGAGCAAGTTTGACATAATCTTAGATATAGGGAAAAGTCTGTTTACAGCTGGTTTATTTTCATAGTTATCCCTTTATCGTAGATGTGTATGTTGCAATAATTTATGGATACTTGTCAATGTAAAGAGTGCGTATGTGCGTTCCTTTACATTGTCCTACCAACTGTTTGTTCACCTTTTTATGAAAACAGGTATTGAAACCAATCAGCTGCTGGTGTACAGCAGCCTGTTAACGCATCTTGCTTCAATTAATGTGAGCTCTTTCTAAAACACTTCGTATTGGAAGATGAAATTGAACTCTTTTATCATTGCCCAACCAACTGTCCAGCTCTATCACTTCACATAGTGAAAATACAGACCTAATAACATCTGCTGATGGGTTTTCCATTTTTTTGTTTGTGTACTATGGTTACATGGTTGAGTGAATATTTGGTTAGGTTTACAAATTCTTTTCCTCCTACAACAGAGTACAAGGTGTTGAAATAATTTGTGGTCTTCAATATGAAATGTGTATTTGCTTTGTACTATTACTATTTGCCTTCTAACTGTAAGTTGGGTTTTTTTTTTCTTTTAAAGGTACATTTGACCACAATTTATACTATATTAAAAAGACTTCATCTTACCAATAGGGCAGTTCAGGTATAACTAGTATAACACAGTGCTCATAAAAAGTGGTTGATTTTTCACCTGTGATGTATTTTTTTTCTAAGAATCAATAATCTTGTTCTGGAAATGTGGGGAAAAAATTAGGTGAGCTGGGTGCCTCTCTGTAGAAACTTGTGTTTTATTTAACCAGTTTTGGTTGAAAATACTTTAATTGATAAGCTTGCATAGGTCTTCAAGAACTTTCTAAAGCTACAATTAAGTATATAGCAGATGGTTTCTGTTCAGGAGCAATTAAAACTAAATATACTGATTCCTGAACTGTGGATGACTTAACACATACTCGTTATTCAACATGCACATCATCATGTGCTTCCAGGAAAAAAAAAACACGTTTAGGTGACAATTCATCAGCATGCTCTGAAGCTTAGCTATAACTAACAAATGAAACTCATATTTTGTTGAGAAAAGTAAAATTTGTTCATATGTGCACCTGTCCTTGTTTACGAGTTCTTGGACTTAGAGGAAAAATATAATTCCATAGGATTTGTTTTACAACTGTTCAGTGCATTGGAGGAAGAAAAATTCCTGTGGGCGGTTATGAAGCGTGTGTATAGCTACACAGAGCTCTATATGTACAGTTATATAAAACTTTATTATTTAGCAAGGACAGGCGTAATTTCTGAGAGCTGATTATTTTAACTGTGATGGGTTTGGGGGGGGGTTGGCAGGTGGTGTGGTGTTTACTTTGCTAATTTTTATATAACTTGCTTGAACCTTTGGGTAACTGGGAAGTGAAGTTGAAATTGTCTTTTAAAATTCTTTCTTAGGTTGGAACAAGATATTAAAAAGTTAAAGGCTGACCTGCAAGCGAGCAGGCAGATCGAACAGGAGCTACGTAGTCAGATCAGTTCTCTGACTAACACAGAGCGGGGAATTCGGTCTGAAATCGGACAGCTCCGGCAAGAAAATGAACTGCTTCAGAACAAGTATGTGTTTCTACACAGCTGTGGAAATTAGCTGCTGCTGACTGTAGCCTGGTAAAGGGGAAGGATTATCTTAAAATTCTACAGAATTTCAGGCATTTGTCTGCAAATCCAGCAAGGCTCATTCGGGACCTTTGACAGTAATTTATTTGTAGAAAGTAAAATTCTGTGTTAAATCTCATACCTTCCAGATTACACAATGCTGTACAAATGAAACAAAAAGACAAACAAATGATCAGCCAGTTGGAGAAGAAACTAAAAGCAGAGCAGGAGGCACGGGCCTTTGTAGAAAAACAATTAATGGAAGAAAAGAAAAGAAAGAAGTTGGAAGAAGCAACTGCTGCACGTGCTGTTGCATTTGCTGCTGCTACAAGGTACTTGCTTCTAGGGTAGAACAAAGCTCAGCTCCAGAAAATGGCTAAAATGTCGCTGTGGGTACTGAAATGTGTTTGGGGGGGGATTTGGGGAGACAGTTTTCATTCTTCTGTACATAAAGGAGTAGTCTGTATTTGATTACTTAAAAAAAAAAAAAAGAAAGCTTTATTTCTGTTAAGAGGTTTATTTGTGTTAAGACAGTGGAAGGACTGGAGATCTCCTTCAAGTCTCAGTACCTACATACATTACATTTACACGATGTAAAGAATGAATATGCCCTAAATGCCCTGTGTACCTAGAGTGTGCTAACAGAGAGATGTGGTACCCTGCATGGGTCAGTCTGCTTTAAGAAAAGGGACATCACCTTTCATGTGTGGATTGTGAATCAAGGATTCACGCAACAGCACTGGCCAAAAGACTGTCCTGGTCTCACATCTGGAATGTTTCCTGCTCTAGCCAATGACTACCAGTGCTCAGCACGGTGGTGGTTCAGTAGTAGCATAGGTGTATAGACAGGAAGTTTTTCAAGATGAAAGCATGGCACAAGTGTGGATGACTTTAATGTGCAGTGCTCCCAAATGTCTAAAAAGAATGATTTCTGCTTTTCTGTTCTTCATATTTCATAAATATTCCAAATTGCCTAATACTTGAGGCATAACATTGAATCACTTTTTGCATTGTTGCCTTAAGGGAAATTATCTTGCTGAAAAGAACAAAGTTAGCTTCCTCTTTTTATCCTTCAATATTTACATTGATATTCATGTTATAAACAGTTCGGGAATGACAGCTTCTTTCTTATTTCATCATCTTCTCTTTTAATGTTTTTTCTGCAGAGGAGAATGTACTGAAACTTTACGAAATCGTATCCGAGAGCTGGAGACAGAGTGCAAGAAGCTAACAATTGACATAAAGCTGAAAGAAGATCAGATACGAGAACTAGAAATGAAAGTTCAGGTAATGAGAAAGCACCAGGGGTTTAGATGAGCATCACAATGAGAGCTTTCAGCCCTCTGAAATTGGTGGATCTACATAAAAGGCAATCAACACCTTCAAGAATTATGCTTTTCAGATGTCTGTCTTGCACCAGGCTTTGGAAGAGCATGGGTATGAGAAAGGTTAATAGTCTCAGCTCCATACCATTCACTTGTTTAATTTATTAGAATTTTTTTTTCCCCAAACCAATGGTCTGGGTAGACTGAGAAGATAATCCCCTCAACAACATCTACTATGAGGAGCTTGTTGCCAGTCTGTATTGTTATAAATTTCACTGCTAGCAAGTAAGTTTGCTTACTCTGTGCAGTCCTAATCACTAGCCAGATGGGTTTTTTGTGACAGTGCTTGAATATTGAAAGTACATTGTGGCAGACTTGTAGGAGACACATTGTCTGGCATGTTAGAGTTTTAAGAGCTCAAATGTGTGAGTTGATGTTGACCTTGTTCCTTTAAAGTATCTGTTCCTAAAGATGTACTCGGACTGTCAACTGACAATTTGCATGAATGTGTATTTTTAATGTCTTGTGGTTTTTCAAGCACTCTTCAAAATCCACCTGGTGTTATTGTGAACTTGTTTCCAAATAACATATGCAGCCTTGTTGTTCCTGGGTTTACCAAACCCTTGAAAACAAGCGTGGCTTCTCCATGGAGAGTATGAACATGGCTTTCAAATAATTAAAACCAGCTATAATCAAGCTTTTAAGTTTTATTAGCATCTTCAAACTGTTAGAGAAGCTTTTTGTTGCAGCCATGAATATTTCCCCCATTGCATTACTGTTTCTTCATTTAAACGTATAGAACTTTTCTTGTATATGGTATTTTTTTTCCATAGTCAGAATGTTCATGCCTACTTCCCAGCCACAAGGTGCCCACCTCTTACGTGCAGAATACTTGCTCCCTTCATTTCTCTTTTCTAAACTTCTGGGTTTGCAGCACAGTTAGGTTCAATGTGGGAATTATTTGAGATAAAGAAATCCCTCTCATCGGCCTACTGAAATGGCTAAAGATGCTTATTTAGGATCGCTCAGCAAGAGATCAGTCTCCACTGTAGCCGTTTTGCTTGTGGGAAGTGTTTCGTATTCCGCAGCTTGGCTAAGAGCACTGTGTGGCTGCTTTGCTGGCACTGGGACGTGGTGAGGGGGGGGTTCTGGGTGGAGGGTCTCGATACGGATGATAGAGAGCTGAGAAGCAGAGTAAATGGTACTTGCTCACCGCACTGTAATTATGCGTTGTGCAATATGGCTTTAATCACTTGTGTGATGGTCATGTATAATTACTGGAGGTAATATTACAGTGTCCTTAATTAACCATCATTTTAATTTTACAGTATTAATACCAGGCCCAGTGGTATGCTGTGGGGAAGGGAGAGACTTCGCAGTCTATCTCATGTGTAAAGTCGATGAGAATAACATTTGTCCTAATTACTCCTACAGGAACTGCGGAAGTATAAGGAAAATGAGAAGGATACAGAGGTGTTAATGTCAGCACTTTCAGCCATGCAGGATAAAACACAGCACTTAGAGAACAGCCTGAGCGCAGAGACAAGAATCAAGCTGGATCTGTTCTCTGCGTTAGGAGATGCAAAACGGCAGCTTGAGATTGCCCAAGGTAATGTGGGGATAGTTCAATTCAACACGTAGTGCTGACTGAAATCAGGAAAATATAACAGAAAGATTATCCTACTTCTTTATTTAGGGGGCTGCTACAGCCCGTACGCAGCATTTCAATTTTCAGTGGGTGTTTGTCTTTTACAACTTTGTGAACGTGAGCCTAAGCAATGCAGCTGATCAGCTGCCCTAATTTCCCCAAGCTATTAAACTGAAGACAATAAATGGGATGGACGTTTAAGTTAATTTCTGAATATTTTCTACATTTTTATAAAGCATTACCTTAAAGCTGGAGAACTTCTTTTAAGGAGCTAGAAGATAAAATAATAGCTGCTATCTATTGAGCCCCTGTCCTTGAATCCTAACGGTATTGTATACTCCTGAGTAAAGACAACGTAAGTGTGGCAGGGGGGGAAATAACCCAACCCACTTCAAACTGCACACTGGTGAGGTAAGCGTGGACACTGGTGTCTGTGGTGGGCTGGTGCCAGTGCCACCAGAGGGAGTGTGACACCAGTATAAAACCCTGCCCAGCCTGTCCTTTGTTCAGCTGTGCAAACCATGAAGCAAAATTAAATAACCTTTTGATTTAGTACCCATTTAATTTCCTTGCAGAAGTTTGCTTGGTTGCAGGAAAATTTGATTAGAGTGAGAAATATTTTTTTGTTTCGTTTCTTTTTACTTAATTTCATAAATTGCTGTAGTGACATTGTGAGCGTGCCCAAAGGGGGGGTTAGAAAAATGGTGAGAATAGGACAGTTTTGAAAATAAAGTAAATAACACATTTAATAAGCAAATGGTTGTGCTCCTGTGAGGTGGTTGTAAAACGTGAACAGCAACATGCAGAAAAAGTTGAGCCATAGAAATAATTTTCTGGTATTCTGCAGCCGTGAATCCAAAGAATGCAAAATCTCATGGGAGTGCTGTGTCTAGGTGCGTTACGTGGTAACTAGAGGTAATTAATCATATTTCCTCAACACCAGCCCCAGTTAAGCGAGTTGTGGTTTTACTGATATCATGCTAGAGCGCTAATTGTCTTCTGGGTGTTCAGCTTCAACAGCTCTGATCATTGAACAGCTGGCGGAGGGTGAAAACACGCTGCTGGTTCTAAGTGATGTTGTTTGCTGTTTTCAGGGCAAATCATTCAAAAAGATCAGGAAATCAAGGACCTAAAACAGAAGATTGCAGAAGTTATGGCAGTAATGCCCAGCATAACATACACTGCAGCCACCAGCACCCTGAGTCCTGTTTCCCCACATTACTCTTCCAAATTTGTGGAGACCAGCCCTTCTGGACTTGATCCCAATGCCTCTGTTTATCAGCCCTTGAAGAAATGAATGCCAATTTTCTTTTTGCCCAGTAATTTTGTCATGCTGAAGGCATCACACAGGAGTGTCTCTTGCAGTCAAGATGAAATTGTATTGTGAGACTGTATTCGTTGTCATTTAAAACAGGATAAAAGAACATCTGGATTGACTAGAACTGCCCATCAGTTTTTCTTGTAAATTTTTAGAAAACCTCACAGAACTTTGCAATTTATTTTCCTTGGCCAATGCATTAAAAACAATTCTTGGTTTTCAAGTAGCCAATTTTGCCTTTTTATGTACTCTTGCATGGTTTCCTCTTGAAAAATACAGGGCTTTGCTTGATTTTGAACCCTTTCTTCTTCTTTGGTTTTGTTTGGGTTTTTTTTTTTTTTTTTAAATAAATACTTTAAAATCTGTTTCTATCCGAAAAAGTACTCTTGATGTGA
>JAVJGJ010000037.1:114177996-114196262 GCA_035590215.1 Microhierax caerulescens | reverse complement strand
GGTCGGCGCAGGAAAGCAGGCAGACTTGCATCTACCTTACAGGAGCTATTTCCTCTGAAGGGTTTAAGCAGAAAAAAATTGTGGTTTGTTTTTCCATTTTTTTCTTCCATAATTGTTAAATCAGATCTGGAAGTTGATTGCTTACTCCAGCATTGCTCTAAGAACACTGGAATTGCACACTGGAGTAACTGGCTCCAAAACAGTTTCTTAGACCAAAAGAAATGTACCTTTTGGCATTACCTGATCCTGCCGTTAGTGTCCAGGGGCTGGCTGCTCCAAATAATGCTGGTATTGATGACATTTGTAGGCAACAGATGGATTTTTTTTTTTTCAGTTCAAAATAAAAATCGGGCTCCTTCCAATAGCATTTGATAGAAAATGCACTACTAAAAAGTTTAACCCTTTTCTTTTACCGATAGTGCCTGCTATTGAGAATAAGATTATTCCCAAGATTAGCATCTGAGAGTGGAAGGAGAGCCTAACCCAGAGTCTGCTTTTGACCTTGTCCGAAGGGGTTTGTGCACCACTGTCCCTGAGCACCACTGTGCTGTAGCAATCCATCATCTGCAGCAGTAAGTTGCTGGGTTTTTTTAGTTTTGTTGGGGGTTTTGTGTTTTTTTTTAAAAAAAATTTGGTTGTAAGCTCAGTGGTTATTAAATACTTAGGAGTTAGTGTGCGGTGGGGGATGTGTTTCTTTACTGCTGGACATTTCTTTTTCTTGTATTGCACTTTGGAAGTCAAGGTCAGAAATAGACCTTCAGCGAGCTAATACATAATAGATTATAAAAATGAAATCTGAGATGCCACAGTATCTTAATTGAATCAGCTTCTATGATGTACTAAAATAATACACAAGCATTTGACTAAAGCATTTCTAATAAAGGAGAATAGGCAGAAAAAAGGGGCAAGAATCCATTTCGATCAAGTTCAGATGTAAGGGGCTCATTTACCTATAATCTCTCCGAGTGGTAATTATGCTGTTCTAGAGCATGTTGTCATATTAGAAAATACTAGTTTTTACTGCTGACAATGAAAATCTTTAAACTATATGTCTTACATAATTAACAAGAAAATCTTTCCCATCAAAATTTAGCTGGTATGAACAATA
This sequence comes from Microhierax caerulescens, assembly GCA_035590215.1. Lineage (NCBI taxonomy): Eukaryota > Metazoa > Chordata > Aves > Falconiformes > Falconidae > Microhierax > Microhierax caerulescens. The sequence continues at coordinate 114,195,154 of JAVJGJ010000037.1, read as the reverse complement.
ACAGTTTGATTATAAAAAAAAATAATTGTGACAGTTAGTGAAAGTGTAGCCTGCTCTCTTTACATTTCTGGAAATGCTCCAGGAGTAGCATATTTTTTGCAGGGAAATGCAGCTTTTTCTTGCTCTACCCCAGAGCATGAGTTTAACAACCTTTTCCAAACACACACAGCTGTAACACCTGATCGTAAACCGAGTGTCGGCTTCAGGTGAGTTTTCTTATCCTTGGCTTTCAAGCCATTTCATTCGAAGTCTGATTGAAACATTCCTTATGCAAAATGCATGAGAAGCATTTTAAAGACAATTTAAGATGGTGCTAAAACCAAGGGATTCTTACAAGATTGAAATAACCAGCATTTTACAATCTTTATCTCCATAATTGCTCACTTAATCTGATCTGTTTCCTCGTGCCTTTGCTGCTATATCCTAACTTTCATTAACCTTGACTAAACAATTTGGTCTCTTGATGATCTTTTCAGGCAGTCGCTCTATTTTTTTGTAATCTCTTCAGGTCTCTTGTCACTTAAAGCCATCTGTTTATCTGTAATTTTTTTTTTTTTTTTTTAAATAGGCTTAGGTGTTCGGGTTTTTTTCTAAGGCCTCTCTGTGAATTAACTGCCATATAGCATAATTTCAAGCAGGTTTTATCATGAGAAGATTTATGCTTCATCTGCATTCAGTCCCGTGTATCAAAAGCAAACTGAAGTGATTATATAGGGGGAATCCGTTCATTACCCATGGGAATGCATTTTTGTCTGCAAAGTCCCTGGGACTCTGGAGGGCCCCACAGCTGTAAAGAAAATGGATCGTATGCCATCCTTGGAGACTTAAGTTTTAAAATATTGAACAGTTTTGATGGGGAAAAAAAAGATTAGAAGTAGTCTTTTTCCTTTTTTCCTTTTTTTCTGTTTTTTTTTTTTTTTTTGTGATTAGCTTAAAGGAAAAAAGTATCAAACTACCCCCAAGTCCCAAGTAAATTTGGTTCTGAAAGTAAATGTTGTGGTTCGGAGCAGTTTTCCCTGAAAATACTTGAGATCTGAAGAGCCCGAAGAGAACAAACACATCTTGGAGTTTTCTGAAGGTGAGAACTTAACGAAAGGGAAAGTACTTCGTGTCCTTTCCCAAACTACCACGAGAGGGCTCGGGATGCTCAGGATGCTCGGGATGCCTGGAGTGAGCGTAGGGAGCAAATCGTGACCATTAGTTGCCAACATATTGGGGAAAAAAAAAAAAGATTTCTTTTTAAACAGACATCAAGATGTTATTTCCTACTCTTTGTTGTATGAAAGAATAGGAAATTCATCTTGGGAAGCCCAGAGAGCTCAGAAATAGATGGATTGGTGTGATATGAGAAGTATCATCAATATGCAAACATTCTTTCCGTGTAGGACTACGTAGAGATTCAAAGAAAGGGAAGAAAGAAGGCTTTGCTTTAATTCTGCAAATCCAGAAGCCCTTCTGTTGCAGAAACCAGAGCAATATAGAACCTTGGCTGAAGTTTGATGCAAAGACTTTCCACACCTACAGCATTTTATCCGTGTTCTGCCATGGGGACAGTGCTTAGCTGCCTTGGCCGGGTGTCTGCTTACTTCAGCCACAGCTTCCCGGTAACTCTTTTCCCTCGGGATCACTGATATTACAGCTGAAATGTCTTTCAAAGGCCGGTGGCTATTCGTGATACCCTGCAAGCCATGATGTCTTTGCTATCCCAACGCGTGGGGTTGTGACCTCCCATAAAAGAAAGGTATTACTTAAAAATGCAGGTGAAAACCATTTAGTCCTGGACCAAAGTCTGCTTGGTGATCCAGTAGCTGATTTCTTAGGGCTAAGAACAAGTTGCTGAAATTCCCAGTTTGCAAATGGGTACAGCATGTATCCTGACTTGGGTGGCGGAGCTGGTTTAGATTTCTGTTGAGAATAATTATTCTTTTTAAAGTTCAGTTTCTAGTAGAAGACGCCTAGCGTCAAAAGTCACTACACTAAAAATACTCTCTGTTTACAAATATTTTTTTTTTAAAAAAAAATCTTAGACAAATTAACCCTTCACACCAAATTTTAACATGGGGCAGGGCGAAACCACGCCAGTGCTGTAAGATGTCCCGTTAACACGGTGGTGTTGTGGCGTTGACCTTCATTAGCTCATTCTTTTGGCTTCCTAATTCGAGTGCGATTCTCCTCGCCGGTTCCTTCAAACCCTGCTGCTGCCTGGTGGCCCGATGTGTGCAGCGTGCATTGCCACGCAGCTGTGCAGCAGGGCTCAGCGAGCCCTTGGGTGGGAGGTTATTCTTTTAAGAGGAGGAGGAGGCTTACAGAATGAATTTGCTTCCCCCTTTTTCCCACCTCCCCCTTCCATTTAGTTATTTTGGGTTCCTTTTTTTTTTTTTTTTTTTTATTACTTGCGTTAGTAATCTATAAATAGCGCTTACAAGCCTGGACCAAGCTCGGAGCGTTTGTGCCTTGTGTTCTATGCATACAGACAACCAGGGGGCTTTTTGCCCTGAAGTGCTGAGAGCCTGAGTGGACTTGCAAAAGAAGAGGGAGGAATCAATCAAACAAGACGCGCAGCAGCATTCCTCTCTTACAACTTGGCTAGCAAGATACAAGTGAGCGGGGTTTGCTCCCCCTCCTCCCCTGCCTCAGCGCCCCTCCGCTGGGGCCAGGTTTGCAGAGGGGCTCAGTGCACAGGCTGGTACCCTGATGGATGCTGAGCTCTTTGCAAAGCTCGCCTTACCGTGTGAATTTCGGCAGGTCCGAGCCCTTGGCGAGAGTTGGAAACTTGACTAAGACGTAGCAGCGCCGGCTTTACTTTAGCTGCTGCTGCACCTGAAGATTCATGTCCACCGCTCCGAGGAGTCGGTATATCAGTGGGAGTGCAGAGTATAAAAATGGACCTGCCCTTCCGTAATGGCCTTTTTACATATCATTAGCACAACTTTCCAAAACCCACTTGCAGCAACGTGAGACCTTAAAGCTCTCTCCATCAGCGGACAGCTGGCTTACCAGGTATAAATGATCCCTTTAATGTTCCGCAAAGACACATCTTTTCCAGATGCCTGTTTGAACTTGCTGAATTTGGTTGAGTATCATTCACTTTTTTTTTTTTTTTGTCACTACACTAAAAAAATAAATCTGTACAGTGCAGGTCACTTTTTTAACATGTATTTCTGAGTGCCAGTAACTGTGCCTTATGGTTGCAGGTTGATGCAGCCTGATACTCTTGATTTCGTGGCTCTAATACAGAAATTTTAAAGTGTATTTCCTACTTTCTTTTACTTGGTTTTCGTAGAGCAATAAAAGTAAATGGCTGGGTGTCTGTCTGCTGCAGCTTAATTTTTAAATCACTGCAAATTTCAATTAAATTGGCAGCAAATCAGTAATGCTAATGACATACAAGCTCCTAAAAAATTTGAGAAAACAGGTGGTTGAGTAGAGGAGGGGGAGACCATCAGCTGCTGCAGGAAGAGCTCTGTGTAGAGCTTGAGTCTTCTCCACCTTTACAGTTAATCAGGAGACCCGTATCCACAGGACTGGGGTCCTACGAGTCAGTGTGTTTGTCCAACTGCTTCGTGTTAAAGCCTATTTAAAACAAACCAAGTTGTACTCGTTAAAACAAAAAGGCTTGGCTGACAGCAGGTTAAGGTTATTCCTTGTCGGGCAGTAGTCTTGTCATTCCTGGTTTGCTTTTCAAGCATCTAATTTGCTCTGATTTGCTACAAAAACTTTATTTTGTATATTGGGCTGTGGAGGGTCACGGCCAATTTTGAATGATGCCGAGGAATCGGGATCATTTTAACTTAAATACCATCTCCCTCATGATGAGTATGTATCCTGGAGGAAATCGTTTAACTTCTCTCTGCTTGCTTACCCATCTGTAAAATGGGGTTTTTGGTTTTTGGCTTCTCAGGGAAATATTTTAAAGCTTGCTCCACGTTTATTGCTGCTTTAAAAGTTTAGAGCATTGTTAAAATGCTCAGTATTTCTGAGGGGGACTTCACTGGGCTCAGACATACAGGAATGCAGAAGGTGCGTGGAATAGTTTACAGGTAGGAATTGCTCTGGCAGTTATTTTGCAAAATATTTGGCTTCTTCCTATGTCTTACCTTGCCCCTAGCAGCAAACCTTTAGTAACAAGAAAAGGAAAACTTAAATATATGCATATTTTTAACAAAAGGGTTTGCTATCTTCTGGTCCTTCTCTTTTTAATTTGTTTCTGATTTACCATAGCTAAAGAAAAAAGGAGGGAAATGTAGTAACGCAATGGAGAACAGCAGGACCCCCACTTAGGCATTGACAGGGGAGAAGCTGAAGGAATTGAAACCGTGAGTTTTACTACGTATTATGGCACAAAGTAACGCATTAACAGTCTGATTCTCATGCTGTGTTTCTAAATGGCAGCAATACTTAGAAAGTCAAAACGCTCCTCAAGTGTTCAAACAGAAAGGCAAGAGTCACTCGCTGCAGAGAGAGCCTGTTCAATTACCCCACGTGTATCAAACCACTCAAAATTATGGGGCATTATGGTGGTTCAAGCAGAACCCTGCAAAGCCCTGAGCAAGACGAGATTCCGTTCTCAGCCCTGTCGCTGTGACTTGCTGCAAAAAGGGGTTTTTAAACTGAAAATAGGTAAGGCAGCTCCTTGGCTCGTAGCACCTGATCTGGGGAGACGTAAGAGGGAGAAGGATTAAATAGGAGAATTTTCTCAGCACTTCTTCCATCTTTTTTTCAGTATTGCATGTTTAATAGTAGTTACATTAACCAACACTTATCGATTCCCTTCTGCCCTTAGCTGAGTTTGCTTTGCAATTTCTTTGTCTTTCAGTTGCGCCGGCCGTGTGCCTGCCTGCCCTGCTCTTAAATAGATGGTGATCCCAGGCAGCAAAAAAGTCAGGGTGGGAATCACTGGTGAGTTCTTCCCAGCTTGTGTACGTGATCTGGTTGACTTTCCAGTGTGCATGTGAAACAGCACATTGATTTGTTCTGTTGTAGCACCTAAAAGAGATGCTGGGATTCAAAATCATCACTAGCAACGGCACGCTTTGCGATTCCCCTTGATGTGTTTGGGGGTGTTGGGTTGTTTGGGTTTTTTTACCTTTAAAATTCCTGGGTCTCTCGGCACAACTGCAAAGTCCCACGAGCCAAAGCAACCGCTGAGCTGGGATATCTTGCTTGACAGGTAGAAGTTCTTCCCTTCCAGCTGGGCTTTCTGTGCAGCACAGCTCGTCGTTCGTCGCTTGGCTCTTTAGAGAAGCAGGTGCCTCATTCTAAAGGAGTTCATTTGCTTAGCTGGACCTCTTTCTTCATCTCCCTTGCTTTTTGCAGCCAATAAGCACTTGACAGAGTTTCAGCCCGTTGAAAGTTTGTGGTCTTTCTTGATTGGATTTTGGATTGCATGGCTGCCAGTAATACTGTTTCTCAAAGCCCAGGCTTTGAAAATTACTTAGCCTTATGTTTGGCAGTTCAGTTAATAAGTTGCATAATTACTGTTCTAGGAGCAGATCCAGTACCTTTAGAAAGTGCAGTGGAATCTAAATACCTTCTTCCTTCTCTGCCTTGAAATGGTATTAATTTCTTTCTCCTCTAAATGGCAACAGAATTAATTTTGGAGAGACCTGTTGCTTGAAGTGGAGTCAGTGGATTAATAAAAGCGTAAATTATCAAAGCCTGCAAACGGTCCCTAATGATTGTTTGCTGCAAAGTTAATGTTTGATTGGAGAAGGTCATCTGCAAGCCTGAGCAGAAAATCTGCCTCTCTTAATAGCAGGGGAAAGCACAATTACCTTCCCTTCACGATATGCACTGGTGCTCTCCACTACACTCCGTCCGCTCGTCCTAAACAATGAGCTTGGAGGAAGAACTGTTTTGCCATAGGACAGCTGCAACCCAAAAGGTCACCCTTTTTAATTAAGTGGGAGCAATTACATCTGTTACTGCGCTTCCTAGAATGAGGCACAGGCACCTCATTCTGTATCCCTGCCTGAAAACGACCCTCAGGCTGAGTGAGGGTGGTGGCTCGTGTTTTGCAGCCCAAATGGCTGCGCTGCACGGGTTTCCTGGGAGCTCAATTAACACGTGGCAGATATGCAAAGGAAATGAGTGGGTGCTGTGGGTTTGCACCCCTAATCTGTGCTGAAATGACGTGCAATCAGAAGTGTCCAGCAATGACCTGTGCTGCAAAAACTCAGCCTGCTGCGTGGCTGGGGTGGAAGGTGTCATCCCGAAACCTCTGTGTGCAGTTGCCTCTATATGATCTTCAGGTGTAATGGAATTGACTGGTACCAGCAGGTGCCTTCCCCAAAGGAGATGGGCATCCCGTGGTTCCAGCTGAAGAACGAGCTTCTTAATTAATTCTAGGTCTAAGGCATGCTGCTGAGCCTCTGTGCTCTGATCTGACGGGGCAAGGTAACTGCCGGCGAGCCGGGGCCGGTGACGCCGCTTCAGCACAGAGTCCTGCACTTTGACTATTTTCCTCTACGGGAAGTTAATTGGAAAGGACATCAGGAATCTGGCTTAACATTCTGATTTTCCTGAAACGATGGTTGGTGGTACTAAGGGTACTTACTAAGGGTGGGAAGAGACTTCGGTTGTTGCCAACCCTGCCGCTCACTTTTTCTTTGTGGTTTTGGGCAAAGCATTTAACCTGTCTGTGCTTTGAACTTTTTTTTTTTTCTGTTTAAAATGATGATAACGTGCAACCTTGAGAACAACCCTCAAGAGCCTTGAAGGAAGGGCGTTGTCACAGTGCTGCCAAGTTCTGTAGTTGTTAGGAGAACGGATGTTTAACTTTCCAATTTAAAACAAAACAAAACCCCCTTTGAATAAAGCATTGCATGTGGCTGCTGGGGCTTAGGCATTAATAACGTCTCACGTCCCTGCAGTTCATTGCTTTGTCGGAGGGATGGAACCAGCGTGTTCTGCAAAAGGGAGCGTGGTGAGAGGGGGAGTATCAAGGGGTGAGTCTCTGCCGGAGGTGAACAGTCAGAAACAAAAAGGAGGGGAGCAGCCAGCTGCTCTTTGGTGCAGCTACACCTCGAGTGAGCAAGGGACACGACGTAAGAACTTTCTTTGTAGTAAACAATGCAGTCAGCATGTAAAAGCGGAGTCGGAAAGGGTGGTTGCTGACATGAAGAAATACAAGCGGCTGCTTTATCTTTCAGAACTAACAAGGGCTTTGGAAGTGTCTGCTATGAAAGCACTGTTCCCCAGGAGAAAGACGACGAGGATTTCTGAGATGTGTCCTGTGACACGTAGCGCCAGGGGAAGCCCTGTCAGTCTGATAAAGGATTGTGAGAGATCATCAGGTGGGAGAGAACTGAAATAATTCTGACCTTTTGATATAGGAAAGCTCTTGCCCTTCGTGGACTGTCCGTGCAATTGTTGCAGCTTTGAGGATCTCTTCATTAACCTCTCAGATGTCCAGGCAGGCTAAAGGAACAGCTTCCATCTCCTGGGATTCTGGCTCTTTGCTTTGTAGCTTCAAATTAGCCGATGAAAGGGGATTGAACAGAATCCAGGCTGCACGTGCTCCCATCGTAGTGAAATACAGAGAGAAACCTCCTGACAGATCCTGACAACAGGAGCCCCAGCAGCGAGAAGACAAACATGCGCTGTCTGGGACGTTCGGGGGTTTTGGAGGTTCAGCCAGGCGCGGGTTACCAGCCCCCTTTTCCCCGTCGGTCACAGGGACGGGGGGAGCGTTTCGGTCGCGGCGGCGCTGCCAGGCAGTGAGTCGTGTGGCTCCGGAGCTGGGGCAGCCCCTGCTCGTAGCTGTGACTACACGAGCGCGCGGTGAAGCAGCCGGCCCGTGCCCTGCCAGAGCCGGCAATTAAGCCTCTCAAGCCTGTTTAAATGACACCAAGGCACAGCTCCAGCGGGCAGTCCCTGCCTTTCGCTCCCCTCATTTACGCCCGCCGCTGATCACTCAGTGTCCCCTATGCGAGCGTTTCCCTCGGCAGAAGGAAGGTGAACAAGGAAGAGCAGAGCTCTTGGCTCGCACGTCTGCGACGCCGGGCTCTCGGGAGCGTGCGGGACTTGTGGCTCTTTACAGCGTCTGCTGAGGGGTGTCGGTATCAGAGGAGCGAGTACCTGCCCCGCGGCTCAGTGTGTGTAAGCTCTCTGTGGCCTCTTGCTCACGGGAGGATGGGGACAGCAAGTGACAGAGGGACCCAGAGCTCCCACGTGAGTGCCTTTCAGCACCTCTGAATATCACCAGTTCCTTCCCAGACTGATGCTGGTGGGGTACAGGCCAGGCTTCACATAAAGGGTTGTTGGGGGGGGGGTTGTTGTTTTGTTTTGTTTTAAGAGTCTAGTCAGCAGGAAAAAGGGCTGGAAATACATCAGCAGAGAAAAGCCTCCGAATCTCATAGCCAGCTGAAGCTGCAGGAGTGAAGGCTGGCAGAAGATAATTACCTAAACTAGAGTTCAGCCAGGACCCTGGGGCTCACCCTCCTCCTCCAGCGAAAGTGCCATGGGATATTTGATGGCTGTAGTGGGTCCCACCGCTTGGTTTTATGTATCTCCTGAAAGCTGGAATTGCTGGAGCAGGAAACAACCCCCCTGGCTTCTTGCTGGAGCTAAGACCACGTAGGAGCATCTACCAAACCTTCCCTAGCCACAGCTTGCAGCACCTCAGTTTTCTTCGGCAATCCCTCTCCAGGTTTTGCCAGCTGTGAACTTGCTCCCCCGCGTGTGGGATGTGGCAGAATCGGAGCCCAGCGGCAGCACGTCTGCAGGCTCCGCTCGCCGCTTCGCCTTTATCACTGACTTTATCGCTTTATCACTGATGCAGGTGACCCCATCTTTGATCCGCTTCTCCCCTGTGCGTTCCCACATCCAGCTGAACCCTCCGGAGCCTGCGGCGGGGAGGGAACGCGGGGCATGCAAGTCACCCCGTGCCTAAGGGTTTCGCTGGTGCCGTTCTGCGAATTTCCCCCGGTTTGGCCACCTCTAGACACGTCAGCGCCGCGTGGCGCGGTAGGACAGCTTGTGTTTGGCAGTGCACGAAGAGGAAAGGCCTGGATTTGTTGCTGTGACCATGTAACAAGCTCTGCCTTGTTCAGTTTTGGGGTGATCAACAGGATTGGGGCTTCTCTGGCTGCCCTACCATCGTGGGGGGGTGGTGGGTGTCATTGCTGCCCCTGCCCGGCTTCTGTCGGCAAACGTGCCCCCGCTAGCTGGGCTGGCAGAGGGGGCATCCCGTGTCTCTGTGCCCCTGCTTTGTCCCCATGGGCAGAACGCACCAGAAAAGTTCTTCCTTCTCATTCTTTGGCATAAATATTTCATGTGACCCAGGAACGTCCCAGTGGGGGCCGTGCCGTGCACTCTGAACGTGGGCCACGTGCGTGGAAGCCGTGTATTAATTATTATGAAACAGCTCCGAGAAACAAATGCAGGTTGCCATGGAAGCGCCAGCAGCGACAATGTCACCTCGTTTTTAAGATGCTTTCAATGTTCCAAACACAATTTCCCTTCTTTTTCAAAACAGACAATGACAAAATAGCCCGGTGGAGGGGAGACGAGGTTCTGCAAAACTCGACTCCCCGTTATTACAGCTGGGGGGTCGACTTCATGCCCAAGCCCCAGGGAAGGGGCACGGGGAGCGGCAGGTGGAGATGCTAAAGCCAGGAGGCTGGAGATGGGGGGAGTAGGTTGTTCCTTCCCCATCCCCGGCTGTAGGGGCTGGGGGTCCGCAGGGCAGCTGCTCTGGTGCCTCCTGCTCCTTGGGAGGGTTGGGGTGTGCCAGGGAAAGTTAAACGTTCACAAGGGTTAGAACAGGGACACGGGAATCTGCCTCTGAGGATTTGGATGGAATAAATTGAAACCTTGCATGAGCGAGGAAATGAGGCAAGCGGTAATGTTAAGAATTGATAATGCTGATTTAATGAATGCGAAAATTCAAATTATTGGAGAGGAATGAAAAAAAAATACGATAGTAAAAGCCTGGAAGCTGGGTTCTTCTTGCCCCTTCCAGTCATCTATGCAAAGCAAAACGGTGACCTTTTAACCCCCTTCATTTTAACGAACCTTTTGTTGCCTGACTTGCCCCAGGAGCTCGTCGTTTTAGTGGATGTAGCCAGTACCGGTAAATCTAAAGGAATTATCAGTCGTGGCCAAGTGTTGACTTTGCCCTCGGCTTGTCCCACCCGCGGGCTCCGAGCGGACACTTGAAGGCAGCAGCAGTTCCCTGTGGTGTGGTGTCCCCCTGAGCGATGGCAGGTGGGCTCTGCCCTCTTGCCCCCCACCGCCTGAGTGTGTCACCTCGCAGGGGGGTCCCGGTGAGCTCGGGCAGCTGCCGTGGCACCGCTGCTGGATGTACCGAGCCCTGAAAGGGGGTGACTTACGCGCCGGTATCCTGCGCACTTAGGGGTGTTGGAGCAGAGATGCCACGTTTGTCCTGTTCTGTAACAGCGTCTGCCCTCAGGTAGTCTCTCACTTCACGTTTGTTCTCTTGCAATCACCAATTTCTTAATTCTGTGGGCCCCTGCCTCGGTTTTTGGGGTTGTCTTTGCTGAAGTACCGTGCATGCTTAAACCCCCGCGCTGTTAGCCCCCTCGGTGAGGCACGAGCCCGGTGGATATTTCTGCAGTGCTCAGGGCATAAGAGAAACAGATTTACCGGACGTGTGCTGTTCAAAACTGGTGGGGAAAAAAAAACCATTTAAATTAAATAAAAATTAAAAAAAAACATTAAAATTTCATAGACTCCTAATACCCAATGTCCCCGCTCTGTGAAACCTTTCAGGGTGTGGATATCTGCTCCCTTGGAGGATCCTTACGGAGATCCCAGCTGCTGATGCCGAGGGCAGCAAGGTACGTTCAGGAGGGCTGGGGTCGTGGCTGGGGAGCTGGGGTCTGGCTCTGGGCCAGCTCGTGCTCGCACGAACGGGATTGTGTCCCTGCGTTTTTCACCCAGACCTGGAGAGGGGCTATGCCACCATTCGTGCTTGGCCTTAAAAATCTCTCTCGGACTAAAAAGGGTCGCTGCACCTCACTGTGTGTTTGGAAAATTCACGTGTACTCAAATAGAATTACAAAAAAAATGCATTTTAACCAAGTAACCTCGTAATGCTTTTCAGCGGCCTTGGATGACCACTTGCAGAAGGAAGACTGCAATATTCCAGCTGTTAAATCAAGTGATTGTGGATTTTGATTCTTTGTGGAAAGGCAGTGATATTTCCCTGCAGCAATAGCGTGAGCCAGAGCCAAGCCAGCGGGCAGCAGGCGGGCACAGATGAAAAGTAAGTACTCTCCTTAGATTCATTTTAATTCCCCCTGTATCATATGATAACTGCTAAATCATCAGCATCAAGAATAGCATTTGCGGTTATTAAAAGCATCCGTCAGTCCACTTAGCCACTGTAGCTGGTGCTAACCCCAATCTGTCTGTTTTATGCTCCTGCTGTGTTGACTCCGCACCTCTGCGACGATAACAGGGATGCTGATTTAAAGGGGAGGATGGAAGGCAGCAGCGGCTGTGCCAGAAAGCAGAGAAAGATGTGCAGAGACTTAGAAATTCTCTTTGTAAAGGAAAAAAAAAAAAAAAAAAAAAGAATAGAAAATTGATTTCTCAAAAGTTTAGCCCTGCCAGGCCTCTGCCCCCATCCAAAAGCGAGCTGTGGTGCTGCTGGCTGGACTTCAGCTGCGAGCGCGTTTCGTTCGCATCAGCGCCTGGCCCGTTAGCAGGGTGCTTTGAGGAGTCCCTGGGCTGGCGTACGTGGGAAGTGGGCTTCACGGCTGAGGCTCACGGGGGTTTTGGTCGTCTGCTCTCAGCCTGGCAAACACGAGGCAGCGGGACCACAGCAGATTGTACACGAGTGAGGGAATACTGCCGGAGCTGCGCTCGTAGGAACCAGCTTCAAAAGATGATGGCCAGATGTCTGATACCTAAACCAGCCGTGGGATCTGGAGAAGTCACCTGAAACCTGTTGGCTCCAGCTCCACAGACCCAGCTCTTGATCACCTTCCTCCCTTCGGACCTTCCATCCGCTCGGCTTCCCTGCCCAGGGAAGCTGCATTTCTGCTTCGCTCCCAGATCCGATACCCAGCTTAGCGCTAGTCCCGTCCCTGAGGTGGGAGATGCTTCACCCCAGGCTCCTTGCAGGGAACAGGATGAGGAAGCCAGCGATGGTTTCATGTGGCCTCATCCAGCAGAGCTGTAGAGCATCCTCACATCTCATCAGCTGCAGTGAGACCTAAAAGCTCCCAGCATCCCTTCGCAAGCAATTTTGATGCTTTGGCAGCTGGGCTTGGAGGTTTTGGGGTGAAATCCCTCCTCCCAGAGTGATGAAGATGGCAACCTCCTAGAGAGCAAATGTCAGCCTGAAGCTCAGGAAAGGGAGAAAACCACCCCCGGTGCATCAAAGGGGACACAGATGGTCAAAAATTGATGGAGAGCACAACTCGCTGGCAGTGCGCCTGTGGGCATTAATATGAAAGCAATTGTTCCACAGATGCACAGTTCTTCTGATGAACCAGGCTCTAGCAGCTAATGACGAGACAGGAGCCATTTAACAAAACAACAGGCAATACAGATTTTTCCACCATATTTTTGATGGATTTTTTTTTTGTTCTTAATAATGATGTTTGTGGGGTTTGTGTGTGTTTGGGGTTTTGTTGGTTATTTTTTTAAAAAAAAAGCCTCCTTTCATGTGAGTTTATGAAAAGTCCCTGTGTTTCCTAACCCTTCCATCTCCAATCTTGATGTACAGCAGCTGCTGAGAAGTCTGGCTCATCGTCCGGATGCCGTACACGTTCGCAGCGCCAGCAGCAAGCAGAGCCTGGGCAATCGGTGCCTTTTCCGTCTGGTCCTCGGTCGCTGGCAGTGCCCGTGACGATGCTGTAACCCTGCCTGCTGCCCACGCCAGGCTGGGCTCGGGGTGCGGAGCGATGATCCGTGTGGGATCGTCTCAGCTGCCGGCAGGGAGAGGCTTCGGGCTCGCCGCTGACCCAGCCATCAGCCTGCAGCCAGGAGGGTGCTGTGTCCCGAGGGAAAATGGCCTGGAAGTCTGTGTCCTGAACTCTTGCCATTTTTTTTGCCATCAGTTAACGGTGCAACCTCTCTCTTGGGCAGCCCTCTTCATCGGTTCGTTTGTCTTGCTCTTCGTTTGGCAGATGGAGAAGCTGAAGCACGGAGGACCAACGTTCTGGCCAGTTGTCATCCATCGAGTCCATCTGTAGAAGCCAAAACAAACCAAAGCTCCCCAAATGCTGGGCCAGCGCGCTGACCGTGAGCTAACGCTGCTTCCATACTGTTCTCCCGATAAAATCTGATTAAATCAAATTTCTCCCTTTGATTCCTCTTGAAGTGCTGGAGTGCTCCACTCAACTGATTCCTAAATGATTCCCCAACCCACCTCAAAACTTTGTGCCTCTTGCTCTGTGACAGAGCACATTTGATGTCCAAGCAGTAACGCGGCGCTGGCAGAGCCCCAGTGAGCCCACCTGGAGTGTGGCAGGGGGGGGATTTGATGCTCCTCCACCGAGAATGGGCAGCTGGGGCTGTACTGGTGCATCCCTGTGTCAGGCTAACTGGTGCCAGGAGCATCCTTGGGGGGGAAGGGCTGTCCTGGCCACGGCAACGCTCTAAATTTCTGCTTGCTCATAGCAGACACGGACCAAACGTGGATTCTCACTGGGCTGACGGTGGGCTTGAGGAGAAGCAAAATATCCCTTCTTGCGCCCTGCACAGCAGCTGAGGGTGTTTCTTCTAGCCTGGCACCCGTCACCCGCCTCCTGGAAGCTGCATACAGAGCGCCGTTCCTGAAAGGCGCCGTGATGCAGAAGGAGACCAGGCTTCTCGGCACAATCCCTCTTCAGCAACTGGAGAAAATGAACAATGACAAAAGGTGCCCTTAAGGGTATTTGCTTCCCAGTGGAATGCACTTAAGGGCTCCGCGAAGCGCGCTGATGTTATTAAAAGGATGTGCGCGGGGGAGCGCTTGTCAGCCCTAAGTGAAATTGATAAAAAGATGTTTTATGCAACAGGCTGTATTTAAATCTAAGGGACAATTTAAGCTGCTTTGTGGGTAATAGCAGCTCTTTGATGGAGAAGCCGTGTTTTAAATATGGAATTAGTGATAGTGAGCGTGGTGGTGACCCTGTTTTCAGGGAAGGCACCGTTACGTGTGCTGCAGTGAGCAATAGGACTTGAGGCACAGTGGAGTGATGTTAACCCTTCAGTGGCTTCATCCAATTAAGTACAAGCCCCTCTGCTCTTCCCTGGCATGTCAGAAGTCTGCGGTCGGTCCCTGACCGCCGTGTGGTGACTCTGCCCGGTTTGAGACTTGAGAGAAGTACCAATGTCCAGCTGCGGGCTTTGAAAGGGCTGACAGCGGTGAGGCGTCTACAGCCTCCTCTGGACCCCTCCCCTGGTGAATTGCCTTCCGCCTGTGCGGGATCAGCCTGTTTCACACAACTGTCGCATTCGTTATTGTTCTCTTTCCGAGCTGTCGTCCAACGTTATGTTCCCCACCGCGCTCCACCCCAGGTCTCGGCTGCTTTTCGGTGCTCCCTTGATGCGGTTTGGCATCTCTCTGGGCGAGGAGCGCTATCGCTGCCACCTTCCCCATCAATACCCGTCCTGTGGTGCCCTTCTGCCTTGGAGCTCCATACCACCAACTCAGTAATTAGCGTCACATTGTAACTGAATTGTCAAAAGGAGCTTGCATCAGAGCTGAGCGAGTCAGCAGGATTCCTTCTGTCTCCTTCGGTCTTTCGTCATCTTTTGAAAAACATCTTCTTCATCGCTTTCTCATTTATTAGTCGTGATGGCGTGTAGGGATTAGCTTGGGAGCCTTTTGGGGCAGGCTCTGTGTTTCCACGCTCCCGCAGCGCTGCAGGCAGCTACAAACCCAACCCGTACCGCGGGCTGCCGCTCCGGCCCTGCTTGCAGCCCCTCTCCTCCTTGGGGCCGTGCACGGGACCCCCAGCGGGACCCAGGGGATGTTTCCAGAGGAGCTTCAAGTGGCAGCAGACGCGTGCGTGCGTGTGGCGGGGGCTGTCCTGGCCAGCCAGGTAAGAACCAGCTGCTAAACCCACAGCGGGTACGCGGTGGCAGGCGGCTGCTAAAGGGGGTTTGAACAAGCCCTTGCTCCCTGCTCGTGCCCCCCAGAGCTGCCCCATCCCCCTCTGCCAGTCAGGCTTGTCCTGGGCTGTGCTGAGCGCCCTGGTCCTGCTTTCAGCACCGACCCTCAGCACCTGCCGGGGGGGTGCTGGGTGGTAGGAGCCCCCGCACCTCCGCCGGGACGGCGCGGCCGCTCCCTGGGGCAGACGGCAGCGGGTACCAGCCTCTGGTGCAGCGGCGGGATGCTCAGAGCCTGGCACAGGAAAATGCAAACCACCTTCTCTGCCACTGCAACTCAACCTCCCGGCCGTGAATTTTGGGTTTCCCTTCTGGCAGCTTCACCAGAGAGTTTGCAGATGAAGAGCTGCGTGGGGTTGGAGCAGGAGGAAGGGCCGCGCTGCGGATCGCCGGGCCCCGCCGAACACGCTCTCGCCTCGTCTCGCTGCCACTTCCTACGAGATATTAATTCAGAGAGCACATAGAAAACGCCTTGGCAGAAATAAACACATTTTCCATTCATTTGGGAATCCCAGCAATCTCTGTTGATGCTCCTGCTCGTAGCCAAGCCACGAGCTTTCAAACACCATTGGGACTCATTTTACAGTAGCATTTCCAAGTGAAGGCGGCAGCTCTGACACAGCAGTTTGCAGGGCTGAGAGAGGAAGAAAAGCCGTGTGTTGTCTCGTTTGCAGGTGCGTTGACCTGTGGTTGTTTGGTTTTGTTGTTGTTTTTTTTTTTCCTGAACCTGTTTTGCAGCAATGCTTCCATTCTCCTCTCCATCTCCCCACTCGGGGATGCTCTGCAATTCCCCAGAGCGATGCTGTTGCTGTTCACCAGTCGCAGGATTGCAGGATGTGGAGGAGAAGAGCATCAGGACCCGTAAGGCAGAGAGACTTGGGCATCTGGCTGCAAAGATGGCTTGGGCACGGCTGCTTTGTGGGCCAGCAAAGTTCTCCAGCAAAGCAAGGCTCTTCCAGAAGTAGATGGACTGGGAATGATGGACAGGCAGCCTCATCCGTGCTGCCTGAGGGCGGATCTGTGGAAAGCAGATGGGAAGGTCGAGATGCCCAAGGGCCAGAGCAGGAGATGTGATCCAGGAGCTGCTTCCTGGGCCGGCGGCTGGCAGGCCAGGACAAGTCCCTTCAGCTCTCCTGCCTGCACAGGTGGGTGCTGAATGCCCTGGGGGACCTGTGAGGAGGGGGACACAGTCGCTCCTGACGCAGCGGGAGAGGCTGGAGAAGCAGAGCTCCAGGAACCCGCCTACACGCCGGCCATCGGCGGGGACCCCCCTGCTCTTTCCGGGGCTGGCTCTGGCAGGACAGGTCTGCACGGCCCCTTCCCCCGCTGTTGGTTGCTGAGAATTTGAAGAAGTCCTCTTGCAGCTAGGACGGGCGCAGGGCTGTGGGTGGCACCCATGGTCCCGCTCCGCACGGAGCAGCAATTTGGCAGTCGGTGACAGCAGCGTCACCCCAAAGGCCGCGCGGGCAGGGGTCGATGCGCGGAGGCGGTGGCACTTCATCTGGTCCCACTTGCAAGCCGACGAGGCGCTTTGCCCCGGGGCTAGTGCATCCCCCTGCACACGCATCCATCATCCAGTGCCCCTACAAGCTTCCCAGCTGCCCTGTCCCTTTCCTTGTTAAAATTAAAGCCCCCAGCTGGGTGTGCTTCCAAGCCGTTCCTGTTCCCGTGTTCATGGAGCTACCCGTCCCCGCGCTCCCATCCGCCCAGCAAGGACTTGCTCGGGAGCAAGGGCCTCCGCTTGGCTGCTCACTGCAGGAGGGGTGAGCCCTAGATGTCTGGAGGACAGGAGTGTGCTAAGAATAATCAATATTTTATGAAGCCTTCCCAGCCGCAGGGAGACACGCGGCCGGGCCCTCTGCTCCCTGGGGAGATGCTGTGACCCTCAGCGAGTGGAGCCGCCGCGTTCGGAAACAACCGAGCGCTGCGGGCCCTGGGCAGGAGGGAGCCAAGGGCACCCGGCACCCCCGGCTGTCTCCGAGAGCGCTGGCTGAGCGGGGGAGATGTTTTCCTCCGAGGTGGTGGGGGCTGCTTGGGTTTCTGTAGGGGAATGAAGCTGGGTTAATTATCATTGATAACATACAGC